>JAOBAT010001674.1:0-10948 GCA_026413305.1 Hydrozoanthus tunicans
TATCTATCTATCTATCTATCTATCTATCTATCTATCTATCTATCTATCTATCTATCTATCTATCTATCTATTTATCTGTCTGTCTGTCTGTCTGTCTGTCTGTCTTTCCAGATTCTTAAAATGTTTATCAGCTTTATCACTGTCTTTCAAAGACGTACTCGTTTAATCTCATCTTTGTCATCAACAGAGGATCCTTGTTCACGGAACAACAATCCCTGCTTAAATGGCGAAATAAATGACAAACATGGGAGAACGCATGCTCATAAGATATGATATTGTTATTGTCGTAAAAAGTCCATCACAAAAAGCTTCGGAGCTAATCTTCCTCAATGTCAACATCGATCTCTGAGTGGACAACAGTATCTCAGAACAAAGAAAATAGATCGTTCTTTTTGGAGCCTCCTGAATGACAGAAAAGTCTCTGTTGCTCTGTTTTTGATACAGTGGCAAGAAGTATTAGGGAGTTTAAGAAACGATTACGTCAACGCCGACGACGACGGCAGAAAGGAAGGGTGAACACAATAGCTGAAGGTTGGAATGCACCGTGCGGCCCACCTGCACGTTTTCGACGTTAAGATTACAATGTGGAAAGCTCAGTTTTTGAAGTTTTTGCGACTTCGACAACGACCTACTGAAAACTATTTTTTACCTTTCATCCTTTCTACAAAGCGTAACTAGGGCAAAAAAGAAAGCAAACTAGCCATAAGTGATTGAAAAAGGCAAGCAAGAAGTACTTTTGCAAGCTGTCATCGTTGATGTTGCCGTCCTTAACTATTAAACTCTCTGTTGTTAAGCAAAAACGTGCAATTCATCTGCGCAAGTTCGCAGTCACCATTTCTTGCAAAAATTCCACGGACCACCCTCAGTCCACATCGCAATAACTCATTCATTGCGCATGCGCATGAATGAGTTAAAAATGACTTACCTCTTATTTCGCCTACGGATACCCTATGGTGTACATTATCTCAGCTATAACTTTATCGCGCGTTATTTACGTAAACAAGTATCAATAGGATTGCGTGATACCCTAGATTGGTATTCAACCATTTCTATCTTGATGTTATCTTTCCGTAGGAAAATCTGAAAAATAGAAATTATTTCTAATATTTAGTACCCAAAGGATAGCAAGCCGAAGTTGATTTATGGGTGAACGTACATTTAACGATCAGAGAAGCGAATGAACAATTATATACTAAAAACTGTTACATGACCTTTCGTGACCTTCAAATGTGCTTGGTGAAATGTTTTAAAAACATTATACCATTGAAAGAGCCAAGGAAAATACATAACACTGCACTAGCAAATAAATTGTTTACATTGAAACAAAACATTTTCTAAGCAGTTCCTGATGGAAATTAAACGGTTTTTCTACAGTTAGATGGAAAATACAAACAGCGCGGAATGGGGGTATTTACAACACTTGTGTCTAGCCTGTGTTGTGTTTCAAGACAAAGTAAATAAACGAGAAAACATCCTGAAAGAACTTAAAAAACTCAGTTTGAACATCAATTATTAGTTTGAAATATAAAGTTAGATTATTCGGGTAAATTTAGTAAAATATGAAAAAGAAATTAAACAATTTAGCTAATAGATTGGACAACACGTGAGGAGATTGTTTACGCTTTCTCGCCACAAATTGACTGAATTGAGCAAAACTTTCATCGGGCCGTTCTACTAAGAAATAGTTTCCTCACAAAGAATTTTTTTTATTTCAAAAGAGATCAACCTCTGTTCTTGCTAAAACGTGAATTTGAGCATTCACTTTTTTGGAAATAGTAAGTAAATTGGCATTTTTCGCTTCGACGATTTTGATGTTTTTAACGGACCTGTCAGAAATTCGTAGTTTCAATTATAATTCTAAATATTTCTTCAGCCAGTAGATATTTACATCTAGAAACATGTTATATACCAAAAAAAGTTCTGATTTGCTTTGCGCTCTCGCGCAAGCTTCGTTTCTCGACCCTAAAACTCGATCGAAATTTCGAAGATTTCGACTTATTGAGTCATGTTGTCAACTTTCATCAACTTGCTTTATCCATAATTTGAACTAAATAATTTTCATTCTCAAAAAAAAAAAATATATTGTTCTATGTCTCTACCTTCAGAACGCTCTGGTAATGGCATTGAACAGTCGAAAATCATTGGAGGGAACGCTCAATTTGTTAATGTTCTTGAGGGGTGGCTCAGAACTACCCCTGGTGGACAGAACAAACGTTGGGTCAAATGCTTTGCCGCAGCCATTAACGGTTGGGGCTCCATTACCTTTCAAAACCTCTGCGATAACCGCGGATCTACTGTAACAATAGTGAAGACTAATGTCGGAGGACACGAGTACATCTTTGGCGGTTATAGCTATCCTAGCTGGAACGGTAAGATGATCGACAAAACTATGAAATTCAAACGGTTGAATGTGTGTCGTTACAATTTTGAAGCTAAAAAGGAAGTAGATTGATTGCTTAAGCGCCAAATGGTAAGTTCCTTATCTAAATTCAGCCTTAGCTTTTGTGCTGCATTAAAATGGTTAAACATTTATTTTCGGCTTAAGTTGGGTTCTTAAAAATTAATGGAAAAATTAATCCGCTTTATGAACCCGTTCAGTCTCAGCTCATTGTCCAGATCTCCTTACATTTATTATCATACAAATTAAGATTTGACAACTTGCAGTGGTCAAGTAACATAGAACAATTTTCAAAATCGTTAACTATACGGTAGTAATTGTAACCGCCCTCTCTCACTTCTTAACAGTGCTTTCATTTTGATCCCGCAGGAAACCTTAAAAATTATATACATAAATGACGTCCACGGCTGGTTGTTTACATTGAAGAACAAATATAATCTTGCCCCAACCATGACGAGACAGTACAAAAATCCCTAATATTGTTACTACAGCCACAACGGGTATGGTCCTACATTTGGAAACGGACACGACCTTTATATCGCCAATGATGCAGGGCATAACCGTAACAGCTATACCAACCTAGGCCGCACCTATCTTCCCCCGAGTGGTTTTACATATGGCCATAGTAATACAAAGGATCTTTTAGCAGGCACATACAACTTCACACCTCTCCGTTACGAGGTTTTTAATGCATATTAAGTTAGCCTTAAGGCGAACTAAGCAGCAGAGATGTCTCTCATTTTGGGGTTTAAGCGTTTTAACATTTCAACCTGCAGTTCTTGTAAAGACTAAAATAGAGGCTATAACAGTTATCATGTAACTTGTGACAACGAAACCAATGGTAAAAGAAATAAACTTGCTTATCGTGAAGTGAGTGATTTTGTTTTTGTCTCTGAAATGTTTTGCTTAGCATCATGCCAAAAAGAAGCAAGTTCCCAAAACTTTTTAATAGAAAATATTAGAGACTTATCTTTCTGTGTGAGCATCTGTAACCCAGTGGGTTAGAGTATCGGAAGTACCCTTTTGCCCGATGAAAAACACCACATATAAATATTCCCTCTCGGTTTGCCGTTTTCCCAGTAAAATTGTGGTTTGGTACATGTGATCAAGGAAATTGGAATAAAGTTTTTCCTAATGCTAAAATATCAGGAGAATTGGTTAATCAACAACAAGAAGCTTTATTGACATGACTTTTCAGTTTGGTCAAAGCAATTCTAAAATTACAGCAAAATCATAAATGACGTATTTTATATATTTTCGACACAAATCATATAATTAGACTAGATCTTTTTCTGATGCAAAAATGGATAAACAAAGCAATGTCTTGGTAACAATCTGTATAATCTGGATTTAAAATAATGAGAGTTTGAATTTCTTTAGAAAGGAAAGTGATTAAGTGGCATTTTGTGATTTTGTGATGAAAGTCTTTTTTAGTTTTTCATTTTTAATAGCGTTTAAGTATTGTTCAGGCTCATAATCATTTTTTATTTTATTTTAGAGTACAGTATATTAATTGAAGTTTACATGAGCTGGATAAACCTTTTCTCCATAGCTCAATGTAATACGTTTTCATTTTCTTTGTAAAACTTTCCGTAACTTTCGAATTCCTTACTTTATTTTTATCAAAATTGTGCATGTTTTGCATAGAGTCAACATAAGAATGAATACTCTTGTGCCTTTTTACCCAAGGTTTTTCTGACAGTATGAAGGCTTGCTTAACAATCGTTTTTTCGTTTAAATCACGAAAGCGAAAAAATATTTTATAATTTGTTTGTCAATTACAATTTTTAAAGGAAACCTCACCATTTCTGAGCGGCTCTCAAAATTAGAGGCTCTTCTGTTGAGGGATAAGTAATTTTTACAGAAACGAAAATGAGCTTTCTCTTTTGGAATTTTCTCCCAATGTTCAAAATCAATCTTGTTGTAAATACCCCATACTTCAGCACTGTACGTAAGAATCGGCATAAACGTTGTGTCAAAAATTTTATAAGCTATATCTAAGGGAAGACGCGATAAGTTAAATCGCTTTTGAGATGCACCCATTGCAAATCTTGATTTTTCTCTCAATACTTCGATACCATCAGAAAATTTGCCATTGGATGTCAGTTTAAAACCAAGATAAGTGTACTCAGATACAACATCTATTGCCTAGAATTGTGATAAACAGACATACAAAAAATCACAAACTATCCCATTTCTGTGGAAATCCCTAAACTTGGCGTGCAAGTTAACCAAAATTTCAAGAAAAGGGATCCCAAAACTTTTTTTTGCTCTAAGCTGGTACATAGCAGCTTTTACTCTACTTTTATTAAACGAAAAGAAGTTTTAAGACCATTTCAAAAATAATCTTAAACATTAGCAAAACAAAAATGATCTACAACTTGGACTTTTGCTTCACCTACGGCCCTTGACCATCAATTAGTACGAAAACCAAAAGACTACCTTTTCCGATAATTGCCTTGTGTCGCAGAACCGAAATTATTTCCTGAGGAAAATAGCATATCTCCTTGCGACTCGCTTATGTATTTAAGAGACTGTTCATTGGCTATCTTTGGCCTCAAGTATCTATTTATCAATAGCATTTTCATATTTGCAAAATCTTCTCAAAGATTTTTCGAAATTCGCATTTAATTGAGTGTTTCAGTATGTTGAGATTTATATAAACAAGAACAGACAGACAAGTGTGATTAACAAATTAATGAATGAAAAATTACAAGAAACAACCTGTGAGAGATTTTAATTTTCTTAGGAAAGAAACAACAATATAGACTAGACCTGCTCAAACCATAAAATAGGGGAAGTTCAGTATTATTTGGCACGTAAAACTTCAAGAACAAGTTCTTTAATATATTTCAAGTCATAAATTTGAAAAAAGGTATAGATGTCCATTATCATTTAATCTTGACCCTCATGTAAATATGTGTTAAGCTGTTTGCGATTAAAAATACACTTGTTTTGACTGCTAAATAAACAGGTTGCATGCCGGGGGCCTGCCTCGTTCGTAATTTCAAACACGTAACGTTCGTATTACACTAAAATAATTTTCTTAAATACTGGGCTATCATCGAGGGCGAAGGTGTTTCAATAAAAAATGCTCAGATTATTCAATTTAATTAAACAATATGAAGTATTGTTTTGCTTGAGCTATCTCAGTTTTGCTCAAGAATATAATTTTAAAAATTGCTTTGAGTTCGCAAAGTTAAACAGGCTCTGATGGTCGTGCAGTTCAGTTCTCCACTGACTTTCAAATTGTCGATCCCCGCTCCGGGGTATGTCGATCGTGCATGTAGTGTATCAGAAATTTTGTATGAAAAAGAAATTAAATAACAATAGAAATCACCTCGTAATTCTCCCACAAAAGCTGTCAACTCAAGCGACGTGTTGAGAAGACTGCTCAGAACAACCGGACCAGGGTTTTGCCAGATGACGTCACTGTCGTCCATCAAAAATGAACTACGAAAGTAACGATTTTATCAAAACCTAATTAAGCATTCCCGGAACGCGTGGGGATGAGAGGTTATGGGCTGTGGAGGAGGGGAGAGATAGCACCACGGTATCCTTTAAGGCGGGAGTACACCTAAACTTTTGTTGGATAGTGAGGAAGTTAAAAAAGATATTTTACTAAGAAGAATATTGAATAAAATCAGCAAACCATGCGCTATCTTCGTTGCTTGTGAGCTTTTCAGAAAATGATTTAATCTGGCTTTTGGATTGCTCTGCGGCTCTGCAAAAATCTACATCCTTTTCTAATTTCAAATCGGCTATTCTCAGGAGTCGTGCCTTCAGAGGTGCGTTTCTTATACCTTCCACTATTCTATCGCGAATTAGGCCATCTTGTAGGTCTTTAAATTCACATATCGATTCAAGCGTTCTCAAGTTCGTGACATACTGGTCGATGGATTCCTTTTCTGTTTGGCTTCTGGTGAAGAACCTATGTCGTTCGTATGTCAAGTTTGTGCGCGGCTTGCAGTAGGCCCTGAAAGCTTGTTTCAGTTCGTCGGTTGTTCTTTGCCTTTCTGTTTCCCCCTCTGCATTTATTGGCGTTTCTGGTGGTAGCTGGAATGTTTGACTATTTCTCGGCCTTTTTCCCCAAAGCATAAAATAATGTAGACGCATTTGTCCTTTTGGGTTCGGATTCGCCGCTCGACTTTCTCATTTCAGCACATTTCAATGTTTCCCAAACTTAAGGTATGCATCGTGAAGTTTGTCAGCCGTGAAATCCAGTTCTTTGGGTGCTACCCGTTGGAGAGTATTGGATACCGTTTTAATAATAATAATAATGATAATAATAATGATAATGATAATAATAATAATAATAATAATAATAATGATAATAATAATAATAATAATAATAAAAATAGTGTTCTTTATCCAGGGAGCGTACATCGCGATTAATGCGGTTTTCAGTTGGGCCCTGCAACTAAATACAATATGTCGAAAAAAAATAGTTAAAAAAATGAATAAATTAAAAATCTAAGAAATTATTTACAATATCATAAAAATATGTTAAAATATGTTAAAAATCTAGTACATTATTACAGAGATAATATAAAAATACAAATGTGAATATCTACCTATGATCAATGACAAACCTGATTTAAATCTTGATATTATTACTATTTCTTGCGGTTAATGGAATCATATTCCAATCCTTGACACTAGTGAATAGTGTAGTTTGTCCCAGTTAGTTCTTGCTTTTTGGCAGGCGAAAATTGTCTTTGTTCCTGGTATTATAGTTATGAAAATCAGTATTTGTATAGTAACGATTAAAATCAAATTTCATTAGTTTTCCTGTGTAGTTCTTTTAAACGTTCACCATGCAATTTGTGTTACTCGTAAAAAAAACTCCAAAGTTGTATATAGATTCAGACTTTATTCTCTAGCGTTGTACGTCAACTGAAACACAGTCTTGGTCTTGGTAAGTGAAAGCTGAAACTCAATGTAAGTTAATGCAACATGACACGTGACACATGTTACAATACTTTTCACTTTTTTAGTTCACAAATACTCAAAATTTTTAGACCATAGTCTAAAAACGCAATACACAATTTTTATCTAAAACACGCTAAAAGAAATTGAAGATGAAAAAATTGACAAAACTTTGCTTGAACTGAAAAAAATCGTTGCATTTCCGGTGATCTCAGAAATTCGAAACCTCAAAAATTTTTGGGCAGCATATTCCCGTATCCCTCTGGAAAGGTCACACCTTCGGCGCTCCTTGGGTTATGAGCTTAGTCCCCCGTTATAGCCACTAATTGTGGCGGAGGATGAGATGCTTGAATCGGGGTTTACGCCACCACCCACCCCTCCCCCTTTCCTTCCCCGGACTTCACGATCTGCGCCTGCGTGCTACCAATACGTTTCAACAAGAGTACGTTGGTCATGATCAGTTCTAGTGGAGAACGAAAATCGCGTCCGCGAGAAAAAATTACAGTTAATTTACGATGCTAATGTACTTTTGATTTTTCAACGATTTTCTACAGCACCTAGATGGAATCGGAAGAGGTATTTAATTGACGAAGTAAGTTTTACAATCAGTTTCTCATATATTGATTGAATTCGCTTTGTAGTTATAGTATTCAATGATCGTGATATTCCGCTACTCTTTTTAATAATTCAGGAAGTGACCTGTATTTTTTTCTGTTTTCTTCTGTAGTTGACTCCAAAGGCGGACCGCTTCCGCTTCGAGGCCTGTTGTGGCGAGACAGAAGCAAGGGGAATCTCGAAAAGTCATTTTAAAGTTTTAGAAAAAATAACAATAAAAGAAATACTGACAGAAATGATAGCGAAGAGGTGAAATGTCGTGGTTCAGGTCAAAAAGGACGAATATAACTTCAGGATGACTAAGATGCAATGCTATTTTCTCAGTCTCGACATAAGCTTGATTCCGGTTTTTTTTTTGTTAACCCGGAATCAAGTTATCTCTCACTAGAACCTAGTCTCCCGAGTCGGGGAAAGCAATTATATTTGCTTTCTCAAGACGAATTTTTTTTACGTATTTAACTTAGGTACATATAGTTTTTAAAATATCTATTGATTGCGTCGACGAGTGGATATAAACTTGTACTATTATGTGATAAATAGATTATCGTTGGCGTGAGATGATACGAAAAGCTGATGTTTCGAGCATTAGACCTTCGTCTGAGCATCAAATGTATTTAGACTTTCCCTTAAACAATCATGTAACAAAGAAAGGTATCCCAGTCGCCGGATACATTTGAATTTTATCAGGAGCACGTAACCGTGAATCAATCACTCACTGCTCCACTCACTGTGCTCTTTTTTGTTGAGTGGAAGTCTAGATCTATATATAACAATAAAAACTATTATTTCCACTTTTCATAATATAGGGAGCCTAAGGAGCCTGGGATGGGTAAGAATTAACTGTCATAAATTTAACTGTTGTTGAGCATTGTATAGTTTAAAACAAGCAAGTGACAAGATAATACTCAAGGAGTCTATCTGTTGTGTTTTGTTTCGTTTTTATATATGTGTGTGTTATGTTTTTCATGATCGAAGAGGGTAGGAGGAGGGGGGCGTACCTCCTTTCATGGAAGCGTTAACTTGCTTCGTAACCAAACCTATTCCGTTCCTTGCAAATTCCTTTTATTCCTGTTCACCTTCTTTATTAGAATTAATATCAATCGTAGTGTTATTTCGCTTCAAGAATGTGCGCTGTCCTTTGTTGGCCTAAAATTTTTTTGCTAAACACAAAACAGAACAGAAGCTGCCTATTTCTCTTCCACCAGACTTCATGCACTTTATGCCTTTACAATGCGTACGTCTTTGCGCTTGCGCATATTGCAAATGTTCAATAGTAACGATTCTTCTTCAACTATATATCAAAGATTCACTCTACCATTAATTTGATAATAGATGCAAGTATCAACGTGCTATTGGACATATCGAGCGAGCAGTTTGCGAGACGTATGTCAAGCGGGAATAGACAAGATCTTAACCAGTGACTCGGCTCCCCATGTGAGTCTCTGTAGCTCAGTGGGTAGAGCATCTTACCGGTAATCAGAGGGTTGTGGGTTCGATTCCCGTCAGTGACTCAGAATTTTTTCTGAGCTTTCAACTTGTGAATAAATAATTTCTTCTTCAACGATATATCAAAGATTCACTCTACCAGAGGACATATAAAAAGCCGATCTACGGCATAGCCAAGACCCCTCTTCTTCCGTTCATTTTAAGCATGGTTGTTTCCTCAACCTTGAATCTGAATTCTTTTTTCTTTTATATAAACCTCACAGCGACTGATCAACAAGTCAGAAAACCAACAAGCCAGTAAGACCTCTTTTAACACCGCTAAAGACGGAAATTATCGGAGTTTAAAAACTTTCGATCCCACTGCTTTTATTAACGTCGACTCTCTCAGCAGAGAAAGTGTGATGGCGACAAATAATTCTCTGAAAATGAGGTAATTGACCTCCGGCCGCCAGTTTTAGAAGAAAGCCAATCTGCGAGGTTTGTGATGCTCTGTCAAAGCGTGCGAACGAAGCCTTCGCCATGAGGCCTTGTCGAAGCAAACTCAAGCCTCTGCCTGGACAATGCTAAGTGTGTGAGATGTTGTGTGTTCTTGGGGTTAATTCAACCTTGTGGAACGAATCACCAAAGAAAGCTTATCTTATCGACTTGGGGCTTCAAGAGGCTCAGAAGGAATAAAGACCGTTCACGTTCTCGTCCTAATAACAGATAATGTCTTCATGGCAAAGCGCAACAAAGTTACGTCGGCCTTTTAACCGACTGTTTTTAGTTTCCTGGGCCATGCAGGATATTTGACCTCTCTTAGAAGGAGAGACCTGCTGATGCAGGAGCTAAGTAAAGAATTTCACTCCCTGTGCTTGGACTCTTCGCCGGTAACTTTTGAAGTTATACGGTGATGATCTGTCTAAATTTGTAGACGATACATGACAGGCCAACAAGATGGCTACAAGGATAACGGCGAACGCTTTTGCCTTTGGCACAAAGCGGCGAGGTACGCAGGTAACCTCTTCCGGGGCCTCCAGGACACGTTCTACTGGAAGCCTTACTGGAACACTTAGTCGAAAGCGTAACTTAACCACAAATAAATGATGTGAGTTCAACTTCACATACTTCACATGTTGGTAACGCAGAGAACAGGATTTGTGAAGGTCTAAAACTGATCACCTCTGACGAGTGGTTTCTTGAGACTATTCAAGATTACCATCTAGAGTTTAGAAAACTCTTTGGAAAACCAGGCAACCTGGACATCCGATATTTATCGGAGTCCGATATTTTACTTATTGATTCAGAGATTGAAAAACTTTTGGCTTAGGGGGTCATTGTTCAGGTCTTGCATTGCTAATATCAATTTTTGTAGCTGCTGCATTCTGGGAATGCGTAGCGATAATGTAAAGGCCTTGTGCGTGAATGCGTGCGTGCTTGCGTTCGCTGTAAACTTTTATGCACGGGGAGCCTAGAGCCGGGAGCTGGGGAACCTCTAAAGCCTCAATTTGCGCTGACAGAGTTCACTTTAATTAATCTTCTTGTTCACTATAAAGCTAGCTTACCAGCAGTCCCTATTTT
>JAOBAT010001685.1:0-11454 GCA_026413305.1 Hydrozoanthus tunicans
TCCGGAAAGTTTGAGTGTGATTTTTATTAATAGTTCACTAAAGGGGTTCTTTGGACAAAATATGAGGAAATCGAAAACTTGAGGTTTGTCCGCGAGTTCTTGATATTTACAGACACACGCTCTTAAGTTCTAAAAGATAAAGTTTTGACTTAGAACTTTAACAATCAATTCTGATGATAAACAGTTTTCGCGTGCAATTTCAATACCTGATAGCGTGTTAAGTAGCCAATAAGAATACAGCATTTGCGATAGCAAGTGACTAGTATTCTACGAATCAACTTTATTACTTGTTTAAACGAATCAAAATCTACGAACATTACCCCAGAGCGTGCATCCCAGTATCCACCACAAGTCTGGCAGCACGCCACGCCTCGGCCGAGAGTCGGCCAAATCTGTGAAGACAAACAAACTAGTTAGATAATTAACTTGGATCATCAAAAAGCTATGGTTTCTTAAAGAGAAGAGATCTTTGAAAGTAGCAAACTTGGTAAGTAATCAAAGGGTAACTGAAAAAAGCATTCGTTGGGTATTTACGTTAACATCGTTTACTAACAAAGAACAAAATCTGTTACTTGGTGTTGTAATGGCCTTCCTTCGTTTCACAGGAGAGTTTAACGGGAACTTGAAGGAACAATGGACGTCTTAATGACGTATACAACAAAGAAATTCGTGGATTAACTTCTTTAATTTCATAGTCAGGGGAATTTCATAGTGTACCATTTGTAGCACTATGAAGTATTTCACAGTAGTCTTCCAGGTTTCATAACATCTTCATAGTTATTTCATAGGGTATGCACCTAGTAGTGATATGACCAGTCTGAGCTGATTATAAGTATCTTAAAATTTGCTGAAAATTTTAGAAGATTTGTAAAACAAGATATACTACTACAGAATTGGTCTGCTATAGTTCAAACCGATTTAGCTTCTCGATAATGAAAATTGATCGCTGAAACCAAAGCAGCAAATTTCATAACAAGAACACAATCATAGTCCTTACAGAGAATAAGGATCCTTGTAAATCTGTAGTTCCTCGCCAAGGAATTCGCTGTAGAGACCCCAGCCCTGTAATAGAAATAAAAGTTAATATTTACTCACTTGAAGCTTCCTGAACTGAAAAGATATTGATCACAAAACAAAAGCTTTCTATATTGTACTATGACTAGAGAAGCATTTATGGGTTGAGTTTACCCAAGCCAGTTTATCAACATCAAACTTCTCATTACATAACTCATACATATATTTAGCAATGAAAAAATGGCGAGTAAGTATTCAAGCTGCAAATTGAAGATAAAAAGTTAAATTCTCTTAAACTGGTAACATGAAAAGTGAGGGTTCTAGTTCGGAGAACTTCGTAACACGTTGTTTGACCTATTTAGGGCTGAAAGGGTTAACATCCCCAGCTCTGGACGATGGTCCACTTCACACTCACGACCTTGATGAATTATCACACCCAAGGATCCACTAAAATTTGAGATATTAAAGAGAAGTATTTTCTTCCCCCCCAAAAAACGTAACTAAAGCTTCTGACTGTAAGTAACACATGTTCAGAAGTGCTCAATTGTCCGGTACAACACCAAGATCCTGAAGTAACCGTTCCAAGTTTAATGTTGGATCTCGCTTCCCAAGCTATTGCAATTTTGCCCGGAAGTTCTACCTCTTTCCTGAGCTTTCAAGCACTTATTTCATTCTTGAAATAAATATCGACATGGTGAACTTTAACGATTTCCATCTTAACCTCGCGTTAATGCTCCAGTGAAAAAAAAGGTGGATATCTTGCTGTGAAGCAGGTCTCACCTCCATGTAGGCTGTGTGCATAGCAAACCTTGCTGGTACTTCGTAGTATCTTCGGTCCTCCATAAAGCGCCGGAAGCTGGGCTGCTCAGCCTGTTCCATTGCATATGCAGTCTGGAATAACAAGCGAGAAAAACGCTTACTTCACTCATACAAGGTAACTGGGGTTTATCCATACAGCTTGCCATACCCAACATGGTTGTGTTACAAGCTGGCTTTTATTTAAACAGGCCACAAAAGAACGGTTGTTCTTGAGGCGAAGAGTATCGTATAGCGCGATTCTAAGATGAGAAAATGTGTGTATTATATCAACTTCGACCACATAAAACAACTATTATAACGGGAGAGTCGTATTAGCGAGATTCTAAGATGAGAAAATATGTGTACTATGTTAAACACGATCACATAAAACAATTGTTATAACGGAAGAGTCGTATTAGCGTATTCTAAATGAAGGAAATACGTGAGCTTTGCTGAGTTCCGGCCACATAAAATGACTGTAAGAACGGGATAGTCTTGAATCGGGATTCTCATTAAGGGAAATACGTGTGCTTTGTTAATTCACGTCACATAAAAATTAACGGGGTTCTTGTATTGTAAGGTTCCACTTTAAATGCGTTGTGCTTTTTAAATAGATACTTACTTACGAAATTCCTAATAGATAGATGTTTTAGACTTTTAATGTTGTATTTAGTCATAACGTACACTTTTAACTATCGTTAATTCTCATTTTAACAGGGTCTGAAAGTTACTCACATGAGAATGTCCCCTGTCTAAATATGGTTGTGAATAAAAAGATAAAGAATTGATAAAGCTTTGGTAAGAACGAAAGTTTACTAACTGGCCAGAACCATAGAAAACGTACCTGCAGGTGATGTCCTGGCTCAGCCTCGTGCAGTGCAAGTGCCTCCATGTCATATCGGGCCCTGTAATGAGTTTTACACACTAGCAATGGATTCTATGAAGCAAACGAACAGGCAAAACACAAAAGGAAGGGTTGTGCAGCCGTGGCACGATCTAAAAACCATCCAAATGTCTATACATACCCAACTGTTAATGGTTACAATTTCTCACAAGTTACAGCTCCTTTGGGGACAGACCACACCCATACTAGGTTTATACTCCTAGCCAGTGGCTAGGGAGGCGCCTATATCTAGTCTGGTTTGATAACCTTTACTTGAATGTTTGAGGAAAGGGGCAATTTTTAGTCTACAAATCATGTTTCGTTTATGTCTCTGGACATCTTCAGTGTATGTAAATTTGGTTCCAGTTACAACTGAACATGTTAAGAGACATGAACGAAACATGTTTTGTAGACTAAAAAATGTTGTCCTTTTCCTCTAGTGTTAAACAAGTCTGCTTCCTTTACGTTTATTTGAAAGTGTTTTATTTTGTGGTCTTGAACCACATAAAGAAGTTGGATGATACGAACTGTGGAAATACCTCTTGTGTTTTATCTTATAAACTTATCTATTTTACCACTATCTCGTTATCATTTAAATCACAACCATGAACAAACATTTAATTCTCTACAGATTTTAGAGTAGCTTGAATCAGCAAACTTCTGCAAAGAACAAAATAAGAATAGCGGAAACACAGATAAACCTTAATCCTTACAATAACCACAACCCTAACCATGACAGTAATATAGTATGCACCGAATGACCCCTTAGTTTTGGGGCGCAAGTGGGGCGCATGCATAAATCATCTCTATTATAGCCGTTGAATAAAATGCGGATTATTTGCATGAACTATTGATGATGTCTACATCATAAATAAATTATCTTTTTTATTAGAAACTCATTAATAAAATGCGGTCCACGTGCGCCCAAAAAGGAGAAATTTCGGAGCTTACTATACTACTCATAACTGTAACCCTAACCCTAACACAATCATAACCCTAACCCTAACCCTAACACAATCATAACCCTAACCCTAACCCTAACCCAATCATAACCCTAACCCTAACACAGTCATAACCCCTTACGCTAGCCACAACACAATCAGAACCATAACCGTAACACTAGATTTTTCAAAGCAATAGCTACCTAGTCTCTGGCTTGTAAGTGTTAACGTAAAACGTTCCAGGTCTGCTTCCGTCTGAAGAAGGACCAAGGTAGTAGGCTGGCGGAGCTGTTGCAGCCCCGGCACTGGGTGTCTCCACGATTCTATTGAAGTTAGAACTTAACGTTACCAATTAATGACCGTACCACGAACAAGCTTAAGTTTTAATGAACGAAATAGAAAGATGGTTAATGAAGATGGTTATATGAAGATGAAAAGAAAGCACTCCTCAAGCTGAGTGATTGGAAAAAACTCCGATTCATATTCGGGAATAGACAGGAACTTAACCTGTGACTCGACTCCCCATGTGAGTCTCTGTAGCTTAGTGGGCAGAGCATCTGACCGTTAATCAGAGGGTTGCGGGTTCGATTATTGTCAGTTTTTCAGAATACTTAGAATTTTTTCTGACCTCTTAACTTGAGGAGCACTTTCTTTTCATCTATAAAGAAAGATTATAGTTAAAAATTTTCGCCGCCTGAAGTTTCAAGCCTCATACCTTCGTGGGAGCAAAGAATCTTTGAAGCTGACATCGGCTTTTAAAGGAATAATTTTATTATTATAGATTTTACAACTCTAAGCACTGTACTTACTACGCAAGGGGCAGTTTGGTTTAAAATTATGGTTCTAAGTGTACAGAACATGTAGAATGAACATTGTCTGATGTCATAAAAAATCATACTATTTTCTAATTCACAATAATGTAAAGCGAGCATAACGAGATTAAACTTAATAGTTTATTTGTTCAAACTCCCCTTCTTTCGTTGTACTAGCTTTTTGGATGGCAGAAAACTCAAGGTGTTTTCACCAATACTTAAAAAAAACGATGTTCTATTTTTCAAAGTGTAATATCTTCCAAATGTTTGTTAATTCCATTTTCTTGCTCCTATCAATTCGAGCTAACTACGGTAAATTCAGTCTAAGATACACTGGCCAAAGAGTTTGGAGCAAGATTGGCGAGTTCTTGTTAACATGTTCTCAAACATTTTCTTATGTATGGGAATCTTGACCGAGCATTTTGCATTGCTCTGTTAAGTGTTTTGTGTTTTACCCCCATTAAAACTAGATATTTTACGTAAATGTATGTAGTACAATTGGCGTTTCCTTCCTTGTTACGACTCATCACATAATTTATATTTGATTCCGCATAATCGGAACCCGGCTACATAAGCTCTTTACTGTTATTTCGGGTGTCCAGTCATATTAATTTAGACTAAATTCTAAATTTATTCAAATATCAACGCACAATAAAAATGGTGTGAGCAAATGTTGTTGTTAAATCCAAGTTTTGTGATGGCAAACAGCCCTGGTTGCTTGGTTCGCACCTGAAATCCGCCTTTGGAATCTTCTTAATAATTTCTTTAAGTTTTGGATGGATTCTGTTCCGGCAAAGATCCTCGTAAGCTGGAACCATTTCTTTCTAAATGAAAAACGCACACCAAATTTGCTAGGGTGAAGTGCATAGTTGACTACTTTCAATTCAGCTAGCTTCGAGATGTCATAATAAAAACTGCTGCATTGTAAATTTCTTAAAGAAAATTGAGGCATAAAATCTCCTTGTCACGACCAATACTTTTCAAAGATTAATTTTTGAATATTTTGCTTTTGAGCTTTAGTGGTTTGCTTTGGGTGATTAATTCCACTCTCTTTCATCACCTGGCCTATTTCTTACACTGAACGTACTGTATACATACTTACTCCGAAGTTTTTGATAAACTTCCCAACACTAAAATGTCTGAATGTTTTGAATTATCTTTAGCTCTAGTAAATGACTTAATACCACAAGTTTGGAAGCCTCGTCTGGTCAGGAATACGTGTTGATAGATTCAAAATACAACTAGGAATCAATATATTTCATTACTCTCTGTGGAATCGCTGTTTAATAGTTCCCCAAAGGCGCAGATAGTAGCACTTCTTCTCTTCCTTGATAGTGAAGTTCGACTCATTTGTATTGTTGTTATATTTGTAAACCAGTTCAGATTTATTGATAAATTTTAAAAACTTTTCAAGTATACTTAAGTGTCGTTTTTTGTCGGAAAGTTATGGTAAAAACTTTTTTGTCCGAAACTAAATGTCCGAAAGTTAAAGGTCCGAGTATTTTCGTAACTAAAGTATAACATCTTTAAAAATCTTTTGAGCATTATCATTATGCTCTATCAGTTAATTTCACATCCCTAAATCACTAAACTTATCTCACCTGGGTTACCATTTCCATTTTAAATATACGACATTACCAAGACTTGAATCTAACATGAGTAAACATGAGTAAATTAAGTTACATCTTACCGACTCGTTGAAGAAAAACTTCGGATCTGTTTTCATGTAACTAATGAACTCTTCAAAACTACCCTCGTAGCCGACTTCTTTATAAATCTGCAATAAGAACAAAAACTACTCACAGAAACACTAGCAGCAAGACTGAAACGATTAACATTATCGAAAACGACATAAAAAGTAGTAGTATTGTTGCTGATGATTATCGCAGTTTAAATTTTTCACTTCGAACACATGAAGCGACACTCCAAAACTTTGTTGAATTTAAGAGAACTGAACAGGGTGCATGTTGACAGAAAAGAAAAGTGTAATAAACACGAACCTCCTTCATCCTGTTTCGGATTCTTTCGGCTTCACGTTGACCAAGATCGTGCACCTCTTGTGGAGTCATTTCTAACGTGATGTGGAACTTGAGAGCCTGCAGTGGTTATGATGTTAGACGTTACTTTTCCAATATGATGTAGAAGGCCATCACCAAAATCCTGTTATTCGTTAACATGCTACCCTCCTTAAATAAGGCAGATGAAATGTCAGTCTGTAGACGTTGAAAGCGAAATTCCAAAATGGTGTCTTATTTCAGATCCTATGGTTATTATATAATACACGAAGTTTGTTCTTTAGTCTGTAATGTGATAGTACAGATAACTGAAAGTGTTTTTCCAGTGTGATGTAGAACATCACAGCCTGAATTGATTAATTTTGCCTAGTTCGAAAATGTGTTTTCATGACATATGGAGTGTTCGACATTGTTGAGGTGACTGTATGGTTACAGAAAAATATTGACATGTGGAACTAAAGAGTAGATAGTCAAAAAGTGCATTTCAGTGTAATATGGAACACCAACTGTGGTCTACAGGATGTTAGAGAAACATTCAAGATCTATAGAATCTAGATGGCAAGTTGAAAGCTGCATTAACTTTTAGTGAAAGATGACTCAGGCTTAAAAATCTCGTTTTTTCTTAACTGATCTGAAACATCAGGCCTTGTAAGGAAGGTGACTAAGACATAAAAAGTGTATTTCCGAATGTTACGTGTAACTTTAGACCCTAAGGGCATTAAACGTTGGAGAGTGTAATTCTAACTATTCCGATGTGGAACTCTGGACATGTTATTAAGAGGGTTACTGGATAATCGGCAAAATGCAAGCAACACAAATACAGTAGCTCAAAATCTTCATTCGAACCTAACTCAAAAGTTTTGTTGTATGGAAAACTTGTTAGCTTTATTTCATACCTGGCGATAGTATTCGGTTCCATTTGGAAAATCTGCGCAAGCGATGCTTTCACGGCAAGCAGGAAGATATTCCTGGACAGAGGAATTAATGAAATAAGGTAAGGAAGTTTGATCTTTTTATCAGGAAGTAAGAGGTACCAACAAGGGCTGTGTGTATTCAGTACCTTGTTATCAAAACTGCAGCACCTAGGAGGCTGTTATCTACAAAAAATGGGAACGAGTTGTGTCTCATATATATTCATTAACATGGACCTCAAGGTTGATTACAATGGCCAAGAATAATAATGAATGCATGTACAATAGCTGCACATTGAAATGCACCATGCAGATATTGTTTTCAAATTTATGAGGCATCTGGTTACGTAATAGTAGAACAGAGTAAGTGCGGAATGTTCTCTACCGCTAACAAACTTGTTTGTGACTGTTTTCAGTGTTCAATATTCAATGTGGGTTGACTAATCGACAAAGATTCTCCAACGTCTCCTCTTCTGTACCAGTTGTTCCTTTTCCCACCAGTTCACCCCCCTTGCGTTCATCTATTTCTCGATATCTCTCCTCCAGGTGTTGTTTGGGAAGCTTCCTTCGGAGAATTCTTCCCTAGTTACTTCGTTTGCATTGTTGGTCGGTGTGTAGCACTGGATGATCCTGACCTTGATTCTGTTGTGTTTGGTCTTGAAACATGCAGTAATCGGTCTGGAGTTAATCGGTTTCCAGTTGAGTAACGACCTCTGAGCTTGTTTGGAGATCATAAATGCCACTACTTCAGTATGTGGTGCATTGCGGTCTACATGAGCTGAGTACAGTAGCATTTCACCCATGTCAACCTTGAACTTACTGGACTGCGTCCATCGAGCTCACTAAGTCCAAGGGCTTCTAAATTGTATCTCCTCACTTCTGCTGCAGCGATTATTGATCTTTATTTACCCTGTCTGGTGCATAGATCTGACGTTCCTCATACCAATTCTTGTTGCTTGTCTAAGCATGAGAAGGCTGATTGGCTGCTGAGGATCCTTCAGCTTTTCCTCTGCTGCATCATATTGATTTGTGGTTGGATTTGTGGGACGTCATGTCAACGGACAGGAAATGTATAAATAGGGATAGTCTCTGATTATTCATATATGTATACACCTATTTTCAAACTGCTGTTAATGGCCTGTTTATTCTACAGTGCATGACTGTCATTACACTAACCTGCTTTTTGTGTTTGAAAAATACATTGATCTGACATGTACACAAAAAACTTATCAAATACTTCTTATTTCCCAACATGCCGGTCATACTTGGCACGTTGTCGCTAACTGGAAAGCAAGTGAAATTATATTATTACCTTTTCAAAAAATTCTTGCATTTTCTTGTATGCAGGCTTCACTTGTTCATCAATTAGTTTCAACCCTTTCTGTTTCATGGCTTCTCTAAAAAGTTATCGAGAATGATTAACATTGCAGGCAGACACTATTAAATCCCACGTTAAAACTAATTATATAACATTAGAAAATAATAATGGTATAATGCGTGCACTGATTGGTTACAAATCTATTTATGTGAGAGAATAGAAAATGGACTTGACGTCACACTCGGCTTCGCCTCGTTTTCTCTCAACACTTTCCTCATGTCATAACCATTTTCTAAAGCTGTCTAGAAACATGCGTGATGCTAATTTATTCCCTTATAAGCTTATACAAAAGATAAAACGTATTTTAATAAGAGAAATAAAATAAACAGAGGAGGGAGGGAGGGGGGAGCTTTTATCAGGTTTGGCCTATAAACATAACAAAAGAAAATAAAAGGAATGTTTCAGAACAACGAATAAAAAAGTAACAGATAAACAAAATAAAGGGGGGGAGGTTATGTCTGGGTTGATTTTATACCTGGAATTATACATAAGTCTGCAAATGGATGCCCAGGCTTATATACCTAGGGGGTTTAAAACTTGCGGGGTTTAAAACTTTACAGTGTGGCCAAGTACCAGATTGCATGATCCACCTTTAATAACACTGAGTCAAGAAATATAATCTTTATAGTCACGTTACCTACACTGAGTACAAGCCCCAACAGAACTTGAATTTTGGGCCAGTAAAATTTACAATTTACTAGCCTGGCAAAATATGCTCAAATTTATGGTACAACATTGCACTCACTTTTGTTCTTCTGTGAAATCATCTGGGAATGACTTCAGAGGTGTGTACATCAACTGTTCACTGTCAAATGTGGAATCAACAATTGTTTTCAGTTGTTGAGGAACATTGTTCTGTCAAAAGAAAGTTATTCACTGTCATTGGATGACCATCGTGCACTAAAATTTAATGTGCTAAACTGTAAGTAATTTCAGGGTTTTAAAATGTTATAGAATTTTGATTTCTTTGAAACAGTTATAGGTTCATGAGTATTATACTGACTTAATCTCATTTTGTTTGACTGAAGAACTTGAACAGTGCTAAATGGTCCTAGTAACAGTTTGGGTAAAAAAAAATTAAGCCTGTGTGCAGATGCCAGTCTCCGCTCAGCCAATTTAATGTCTTTAAGATGATCAACATAAAAATTAAGCGGCTATGTATGAAGACTTAAACAACTGAAGTAAAACACAATTTGAATTTTTTTTGGTGAAATTAGTTTTGAAGTTTCTAGGACAGGTAGAAAATTGAAATTAGTATTTGGAAATTGATGACTATGGCAGACCTACTGTAGTTAGTTTTGCACATCGGACCCCTTTAACAAACTGCTATAAGCTCAATAGAAAACTTGTTCACCTTGACCCATAGTACATGTTTTAAATTTTTCATTTCATAGTTGAAGTTATACTTACCACTGACAGGCGTGGGTACACATAACCAGTTTTTATACCCTCCTTGTGCAGCAGAATAAACTGATCAGCCTGTTTGTTTAGAAAAAAGACCATGCTTATTACTCAATTTTTCTGTTGGCATCAAGAACTTGATGGCATGTTGGAGCCAAGGGGGAAAGTTAGCTATAGCCCCACCCCTTTTGCATGGCTCAATCCTTTGTGGGCTTTAAACAATATATAGAATTAAGCATGAAGCATACTGAGCATGATTTCATTTCTTTCAGTTCCTCCCCCTTCCCCCACCCCCAACCCTCCTTACTCAAATGACATTCCAGCATCCCTGACCTGACATGTAGATTTGTATGTGGTGGTTGCCAGGGGTCCAACAAGAGCCAGGCCCTGGGTATTCAGGTCTTTCTACTTTGTTTATTGTATGTGGCTACTTCAAACTAAGGTGATTTTTTAGGCAACCTTGGAAATACAGACACAATTCTTTTTCCTCATAAAATACTTAATGTAGATTCCTGATTAGCTGTAATCAGAAATTTCAATGAAGAGAACTTTGAAAGTGATAAAAGCCTAATTATTGTTTCAGCCTGTAATTAATTGGTATACTATGTATATGGTACATAATGTAATTGATACACTATGTAATTAAATTGTACACTATGCAGTTGGTGCACCATGTAATTAATTGGTACACTCTAATGTAATCAACTGCTGGTACACTATGTAGTTGGTACACTATGTAATTAATTGGTACCATATGTAATTAATTGGTACACTATGCAGTTGGTACAGTATGTAATAAATTGGTACAGTAATTGGTTTACTACATAATTGGTACAGTAATTGGTTTACTATATAATTGGTACACTATGTAATCAATTAATACACTCTGTATTAATTAATTGGTACACTATGTAAGAAACTAGTACACTATGTAATTAATTGGTACACTAGGTATTTGGTACACTATGTAAACAACTGGTACACTATAAAATTAATTGGTACACTATATAATTTAATGGTATACTATGTAATTAATTGGTACACCATGTAATCAATTGGTACACTGTAATGTAATCAACTGCTTGTAAACTATGTAGTTGGTACACTATGTAATTAATTGGTACCATATGTAATTAATTGGTACACTATGTAGTTGGTACAGTATGTAATTAATTGGTTTACTATATAATTGGTACACTATGTAATTATTAATACACTATGTATTAATTAATTGGTACACTAGGTATTTGGTACACTATGTAAACAACTGGTACACTATAAAATTAATTGGTACACTATAT
>JAOBAT010001685.1:11554-33422 GCA_026413305.1 Hydrozoanthus tunicans
AATTTAATGGAATACTATGTAATTAATTGGTACACTATATAATTTAATGGAATACTATGTAATTAATTGGTACACTATGTAATTGGTACATTATGTAATTAATTGGTACTATATAATTGGTACACTGTAAAAAAATTGGTAAACTATGTAATTGGTACACTATGTAAGTAACTGTAAGTAACTGGTACACTACGAAATTGAAACTATTATGCAACTATTAATAATTGGTACACTACCTGAGTCGGAAAGGCAGAGAGTCTTGTGAAGTACTTCTGGTAGTCATCAACAGTTTTGTATTTCATCCAAGACAGTGTTCTTCCAAAATCTAATTGAGGTCCTTCAAGGTTGTTTAAAGGAAGATATAGGCTGCAAAATACTTGGATGATGTTAGTATGCCCAATTGCAGGATCAAGTTCATTGGATCAAAAGTTAAACACAACCATCAAGATGGCAGGAGTACTTTTGGCGAATGGATGCATAAGGAGATTTTGCAAGAGTCTCCGGGCCATGTACAACTATGGAGAGTTTTGAGCCAGGTGGTATTAATTTTCTCCACCTGAATTATTTCAAACCTCAAACTCTGATAATTTTACCAGGTAGAAATACTCACATAGTAGTTTGTTTTTATAATAATTTAATCATGAATTCATTACATTAATACAAAATTGTCAGATTTTTTGTACACAAGGGTGAGAGCAACAGGTGACCAATAGATGAATGTGTCCAGCAAGCCAAAATGTACACTGTCTAGTACAAACAATTAAGATGACAGCTCTGCAATTGTCACTTTGAATATGCTTTGTTTTCAAAAGAAAGAGTAATTAGGCCTACTGAATCTAACCTTTTGTGTTTAGTTCCCTCCAAAAACACTTGCAGCTCTTCTTTTAAAAGTTGTACATTCAATGCGTCTGTCTGCACAGATTAAAAATCAGAAAAGTTAAAATGACTTAAAAGTGTAAAAAACTAGCACAAGAAAACCATGCAACTGGGGAAGGCAGCTAGTATACTTACTTATGATTCTACCAAATCAAAAGGAGTTTAGGGTCTGAGGGAATGTTCTTAAATTCGTTCTTCAAAATACTATTAGTTATAAAAAATGCAAAAAACAAGGCCCCTGAATATACATTAAACTCTGGGGCATTAGAATAACATCTTTTAAAACGGAAAACTCCTTCAGTGTGTAAGGCCCCCTCCTCTAAAAATAAGCCCCTGGCAGGGTCGCAGTGGCTGCCTCTGTCAGTGGTGCAGTGGCCAAGCGGTTGGCGTGTTTGACTCATAATCCTAGGGTCGTGAGTTCCAGCCCCAATCAGACCACTTTGTTGTGTCCTTGAGCAAGACATTTTACCAGACTTTTTTTCAGTCCAATCAGCTGTATAAATGAGTACCAGTTCTGCTGGGAGCTAACCTGCGATAGATTAGTGTCCTGTCCAGGGGGAGTCAAAGACTTTCATCTGCTTAAGACTATAGAAGCTGGAGATAAGCACTGGGCCTATGAGCCACTTAGGCTAGAGAAAGGATTGAGAATTTCTTAGGGATTATATTTGGCATTCTAAATTTAAGTATAATGTAAGGTTGTCTCAGAACATTGTATTGCAATATCCATGGTATCAACAACTGCAAGCACTTTGATAAAAAGACAAGATCTTTATTATCTAGACCAAACTTAGATATACAGTTTTTAAAAAACCTACTGAATGTGTTGGCAAGAGAATATAAACTTGTATTATTATGTGATAAATAAATTATCATTGCCGTGAGATGATAGGAAAAGCTGACAATTCAAGTGTTAGCCTTTCGTCTGAGCATCATCATAATATACATTCCTCTTTATGAGACCAGTTGTGAGCAGAATATGTTAAAAAATGTAACTACATTAAAAATATCTCAAATAAGTATATATAATTCAAAATTGTTTTCCCTGTAATAATTACTGACCTCTGACAAGTCGTCTGGGTTAAACTTGTTGAGTTCCTCCAGAAATACTTCACAGTCTTTCTAAATAGATTAGGTTTAACAAACATTAAAAAATATCTAGTTCTGAACCGAATATATATATATTCTGAATGTCATTAACATTTGTTTTGTCATATGTACAAAATAAGTTTATATATAATTTAGATTTCACAAAATATACTGCATCATTCTGTTCATTGAGGTCAAATCAATTAAAAACATTTTCAAGTTAAAAATTGGCAAATGTTAATACTATATAATTTGGTTGCTACTATATATATAGCATCCACATTGATCACCTAGAAATTCTCTAATACGTTAATTCGTAATATCTCCAATTTACGGGCCCTGTCAACAGCTACAGTCATTTCAGTTAAAAGAAGTAGCAAACCTTGAAAGTTATAAATGAGTGCTGAAAGACCGGTGAGTTGAGTAATGTTGACTGGCCACAGAATGTTGTCAATGAGAGCATAATACATTTTTATAAGTTTTTAAACTTAACTTTTCAATTTCAACACAAATATTTTTACACTAAGTTAATCTAAAGAGCACTGGTTGATTTCTATTTTTCCTTTTTTAGTTTCTGGTTTCACTGGTTTTTAATAATGCCACTTGTGATTGTAAAACTAATTATTTCAATTTCAGGAACACATGCCAATAACAAAAAAAGCTTACTATATTAATCGCTTGTATTAAGTCATAAAATGAACATATGCTGCCCGCGTGGCACTCTATTCACTCTTGTCTCTATGTTTATTGATTATCCCAACAGTGTAGAACTCGGTTGTGTTGTTCTAAATATTAAACAACAACCATTTACACTAGTCTTTAACAATCCACAGATGCCCTCTGCAAATTTTATACAACTAAATATTTGTTTTTAACTTACGTTTTTTGTATTTAATGTATTATTTGTTATACACTATGCAGTTTTTTCAGCAACTTGCAATATACTTTTGCTGGGGAAAGCTGGGGAGAGTTGTTTGGTATGAGTTTTAAGATGGTGTTGTGAGACAAGTTGCTGAGATACAATAGATCTTATGCAGGTTTATGCCAAACACCCCCAAGCCTCACTTTCAAATCACAAAAAGTGAACATTTTCATAAATCAAATCTAAATCGCCTGTAAATGAAAAGAATTCCTTTGTGAACATATATGGTTTGTACATGCAAAATGCTCACAGCTATTTCTTGAATATGAGGCTTTTTGGTGAAATTGACTAGTTTGACGCCAATATATATATATGGCCTATTGCAGTGTAACAAGGCTTTTATAGGTTTATGTGCAATCTTTCATTCTGTAATGATCCACTGATAAAAAACAGAAATAAATTATTGCTCCAAGTCAGTTCTGTCTCTTTTTGACTGCCAGCCATTAAGTAATTTGAAGATCCTGGTCAGCTGCCAGCCAGTTTTAAACACTTCCTAAAGTATATATTAATCACATTTGTCTACATAACAATCCTCGCAATATTTTAGTCTGCTCTAGAATCATTTGTCTAGTCTTTATTGAAATAAACTTTGTTTCATTTTTCATGAATTAAATTGTTATATTGTCATTGATTAATTACTATAAAGTTAATTTATTTCCTACACTGCTAACATTAATTTATTCCTTAGGCTTAGCGGCACCTGTATGCTGATTGACAAGTATGCATACATTATAGCATTTTAAAAGCAAACGTGACAGGTATTAACTAATAACGTTAATAGAGGAGAAGGAGAAAATGGATATCTGACAGACAAGTTTTAATTAGTTCAAATAGAACAAATGGATCTATTAGTAACTGAAGAAATATTTTATTTAAAATTACAACCTGTCTGGCAGACACGGCGAAAACAAGAACTGTTTGTCAAAGGCGTGACGGAGGCACAACATAGTACCATTATTTCTTGATAATCGAAAATGACTTGTAAAGCCGTAACTACACGTTGCAACATTGCATGCAACGTTGCGCGCAACTGAAACCCTTCGTGTAGCCATACGGTGAAACCGTTGCGTGCAATGTTGCAGGACGTAGCCAGTAGGGTCGGTTTCTACTTCGCGCAAAGTTGCGTGCAACGATTTCAAAGGTGGCTACACGGTGAAATTTTCCCGTTGCGCGAAACGTTGCAACGTGTAGCCACGCGGCTTAATGATGAAGCCAGCCCGAGCTTCGACACTTGGGATACCGTACCTTGCGTTGATCGTACGCCATAAGTGAATGGTCGTCCAACTTGTCATCATACTTGTATTCCCCGATCGTAGTAGCAAACTCTGGGCCGTTCTGCAAGCGCCATTCCCAAAACTTCTCCAGAAATTTATCCACGTCAGACATTTTGTTTCGAGCTTTGCTTTTCCTGATGCAGTGCAATTGCGAAGATGAGGATGTGAAAGCCGAGGAGTCGTGGTGTCCAGAGCACTTCAAATCTTGAGAATCGTCTACAAATGCAAAACTGAGCTCCACTTCATAGAACACACCTAAACCCCAGCTCAAGCAGAACATGTGGTAGATGATCATGACTCAAACCTGTTGATACATTAATTCCACGCCCTTGTGAGAACACTCATTGCCATTGGCCGAAAATGTAGGCAGACTTGACCGTTGCTATCGTCTGCCAGTTGAGCAGCGGGGAATAATCGACAATCAGGTGAAAAGAAACAAACTTTCTTCCACAGGCAGCCCAGCAGAGACACAGGCCTCGCTCCCATACCCCTTACTTTTTTTCCCGGTCGGATTGTCTTATATTTTCTGAGGTTTTGCATATCATAAAAAAAATGCAATGAATAAACTGCACTTCATAGTCGAAAAATAAGCCTACTTGCACCGCAAAATATAGCAAATTACGTCCAGAAAAAAACCAAAGCCAAACACATCAATTAAAACGTATTAAAGTTATCGCTGTCTTTTGTAATAAATGATTGCAAAAAGACATTTTCGATACATAGCCATTTAAGCCCACTGCACACTTGTGCGATAGCATGCAATTTTCGTCGCATGCAATCAAAATTGCAGCACATCGCTTCTGTGTGCGGGGGCCTGCGATGCAATTTCTATCGCATGCAATATTGATCGCATTGATCAAACATGTTTGATTTCCTCAAAAGTGAGTGCACCTTGTCGGAGGTTATTGCATCTTCTCGCAAACGTGTGCGGTAAATGTGCGACAACAATTTCGATTGCATGCGACGAAAATTGCATGCTATGGCACAAGTGTGCGATGGGCTTTACAAAAGTTTGCGTTCCACTAAAAAAAAGGGGGGGGGGTTGGGCTGCGGCCCGACCGGCCCTTTCCTTAAATCCGCGCCTGTATAGAAGCAATAACAAAGTTTTAGCTGACCATTTCATTAGTTTCCTCAGATGCTTGCGCGCAATTGCGGACAAACAGCTCAGCTTCTTGGTCTAGGTCAACATCAGCTGCATAATAAACGGCGCAGTGAAACTCCGCTATAACAAAATGTTCGTTTTAGCGGAATTTTTGTTATAGTGAAGACCCTGCTGTAACGAAATATCTGGTTAACAGTTATTTGTTATACCGGGGTATTAATTAATCAAAAACTCAATTTGTGATTGCGACACGCTGTCAATCAAAACATCAAACTCAAGTCACTTTCATTTAATAAAGCAAGCTGTATACATTTTCTACTAAAACCTTACTGACTGATCAGACAAAATATTCGTGGGTAAATTGTGCGTTTGGACTGTCAAAGTCTGTTCGATATAGTTTGGGATATTGTTAATGCGGGGTTCTTTTATTGTTTTTTGTTTCCACATATTTTACTGTAATTCTATTAGGATTTCAGATTTTGTTCGCTATAACAGGGTCTTGGTGATAGCGGGGCTTGTCATACTGGGGTTTCACCGTACGCGTATACGGAGAAGAGCCTAGGAAGAAAGCCTCATGGTGGTTCTGCGTTTGGCATGCACCTTAGTGCACTCTTTCTGTTTTTCTTTTTCTTTTTTTCTTTCTTTTTTGCCGTATTTAATAGTCATTCTGAGCGGAACTTTTTGGACGCGTCTGTGTTTCCAGACAAGAATGCCCAGAGGCATGATGTGGTAAGTATGTTTTATAGCGCGCTAAAAGTGACGAAAACAAAACACGCAGTGCTTTTGATAAATCGGATATGAATTATATACCATATAGTTCTGCTAACAAAGTGGTGAATAGATTACAGAGTGTGATGCTGAAATCATAACTTGTGATCACAAATGAAACCTCACGGTATAATATCGTGAACAGAATGTGCGAAATTTTGAATTCTGCACTAATTGAGAGACTAAATTTGTGTCATGACCCAACCTTTTCAGTCATCAAAACAAAACATAAATCAACAAAATATTCCATTTAAACCCGTGGCTTTTGCGACAAATCCAAAAGTTCGACCGCAACGCCCTTGGCCTACCTTGAAAATGGGGCCTTCAAAGGCGTGCTCAGATGTCGCTTGTCCAAGATTATTTGGTCTTTTTGTCGCATCATTTTCTAGCCGTACAATCTGGGTTGGATCCAGGACTTCCAAAAAAGGGGGTATATAAGGTATATAGGTATATACGCACCACGCACTTAAAACAGCACAATGTTTGAAAGTGAAACCGAAATATTACACGGATTTGTGTTCTTTCGAAATTGTTTACTAAAATAGTTAGTGCACTTCCAAAATGTTTTTCGGAGGTCGTTTTCTTATTATACTATTAATTTCCTAGCATTTCCTGAATTCACTACTGCAGCATTAAATTTACTCTCCACTTCTCTAAGGTAAGCTAGCCAAACAAACAGACGTCTCGTGGGATGAAGCGGATTATTGGAACATGAATATTTCGCATATTTTTGGCCTAGGAATTTGAATATTTGACTATTTTGACCTCGGAATATGAATATTAGGCCAGCCATTAATCATTATAATCATTATTCATTTTTTATACTCAGCGGTGCAGGAGGTTGAAAAAACAGCACCTTCGACGGCATTCACTCTTTCTTCATAATCTTGAACGTCGAACGTATTTTTGGACGTAAATGAAAAAGAATTGCCAATACAACGCAGAGTTTAAGTTTTTCTCATATGAGTTTAAGTTTTTCTCATATGAAAAAAACTTAAACTCTGCGTTGTATTGGCTATTCTTTTTCACTTACATTCATCTTCGTGAGCCCAATTTGATCACTGCAGTGATCCAACACATACCGGCGGAATTGTTGTACCGTGGCTATTCATTTTTTGAAAAATTGGTATTTTTGGACCCAGGATGATTGTTCTTTTAAAAATATTTTGGGGAATTTAGCCTCAAACGTTTACAAAATGGTTCTTGATGTAGACAGAGACAGTTGCGTTGAGATACCCAAGGTGGTGCACAAACATCAAGAACGCAGCAGATCCTTTGACAACGCGCCGATCAGTGACGCCTATTTAAGCGAACAAAGTCACAGCCTACACATCGCCAGAAACAAGCAGTCGAGACGCCAAGGTTCTCAAGGGTACACATTTGTTCATTGCCCTTAGCGTCTCTAGGGAGTGCGAGAAACCCAAGGAATTAGCCTGTGAACAGGCTCTTCCGGACGAAGGGACTGGGGAGAAGTTTCCTTCCCTCTCTCAGTTTCGTCGAAGGATTCCCAAGAACATGAGAAAACGGAACTTACCGAGATAAACTACTGGAGATATTAAAAAAGCAGAGTTCTCCAATAATTGTTACATAAATAATACGTACGAATCCCAGTTGGCGGGAGGCGGAATAAATGCTGTCGGTTTTGAAACCCCAAAGGGCCAAGAAGGTAAAGCGTTAATTTCTGGCTGAATAATTAAAAGCTTTTCAACTAACAGAAATGAACCGAAAATTAAAGTTAAGTTTTGTTTAAAATTTATTTGCACTTTAGTTTTAGCGGTAGTATTACACAATCGTGTCACTTTGTGTTTGTTTTGGCACCACCGTGTGCGTGACGACTGGTGGCTAAGCTGAGCCCGCGATCCAACCATAACAAATCGGTCATCGACCAAACACAACCATTCGGTGAGTTCGAAGATGGCGGACGTTCAAGACTCGTGTCAAAATTGCTGTAGTTGTGAATCAAGTTGCGAACAAGAGTTTTGTCTGCGAAAAGCCTTGATATTTGCCCAAAAGCTTTACATCCATGGCGGAAATCTTGTCAACTGGAACAGAACAAAGAGGAAAACTCTTCCAACCCCGTCAGAGGAGGTATTAAATTCACACTTGAACGGAATCTCGCGAACCATGCTAGGCTTGCCCTTGATCAGAAGTGTTATTGACGATAAAGTTGTTACATTTTCAACTTTTATGCTCAATTTAAAATCAGTTTTTTGCAGCAAGTGTTCGCATGAAAACAAATTTGTGGTAGAAGGTTAAAAAATTACAGCCGAATTTTCTACAGCTTTTACGATATAATCCCGCCCGCCCAGGTTTTGTTGCTACTTGTTAGACTAGGAGTGTCTTTCTTTTGAATTTTTAAAACCCTTTTGAGAATGGATGAAATGATTCTATCATCATGGGCTCGAAGTTTGTTTGCACTATTGTTGACAAGGCATTTCACATTTGTTGTGATACAGAAAAAAAGTCGCGAATATTTTTTACTTGCATGGGTTGTTTACATTTCACGCTGTCAGGTCATTCAAAGTGAGTCAGCATTTATTCTGTTGAGTGTACGCGATAATAATTAACTGCTTTTCAAGTAAATGATAGGATTTATCTCTCATACATTATAACTGTTCGCTTTCGTATACCTTTTCTGGGTTAGCACACGGTTAACTTGCCGAACACATTTCAATATCTGTTTTTAATTGTCACTGATAACGCTTGTAAACTCATTAATAATGCCATGTAATGGGGACTTAACTATTTACTCAACATTTAACAGTAGTCGAACTATAATTGCACAAAAAAAGTAAATAGGCTGAACTTTTAAAAAGTTTTCGAGTTCAAGACAACGAGGAAACTTGTAGTGGAAGAACTATTTTAGAAGCTGTACAATTTGCAACGTGCTCGACATTTAATTAATTTCGAAAGAACTGGTTTCTTTGGCACTTAGTAAGATGCGAGGTGTGTACTTTTGGGAGCTTTTTCTCAATGTTTGGGTGCAAGATAGTCAGATAGACTGAAGCATTTAAAAGATTTAATTGATTGACTGCTATGAGTCTTTCCCATAAAGGCCTTTTTTGGCATTTGTTTTAAGAAAACGGTTTACACATGCGTTTATGTGAGAAGGTAGTTTGCATATTATGAAATGATCCATAGCCATGTGTAAGTTAGAATATGTCAGTACATGTCACTTATGTAACTTGTGCTACCCAGTTCGTCCAAAAGAGTTTTTCAACTACTAATCTCTTCTCACATATTGTATACCTCATTCAAAATAAGACATTTGGTAATGATTAATAAGTTATTGACAAAACAACTAGAGTTGTCTCATCAAATCTTGCTGAACATAAAAGGAGAATTTACTGTACACTTAAGCTTTTTACTAAAAAGTAGCAATCTAAGATAGTTGGTATTAAAGCAATATCGATCAGCATATTATTTATGTTGTTTGGGGGATACAGTAATTAATATTGTAGTCTAAAAAATTTGTAAGATGCTGCAGTGGGTGTATTGAAGTTGCTAAGTCATCCTGGAGTTGGTCAAGCATGATGTTGTGTCAAAACTGAAAGGGTCAAACACTTTGTATACTTTTCAAAAAGTTAGCCTCTTCAACTTCTTCATCTAAACAGCCTTGTTACTTTCCCCCATAGCTTGCAGAGAGTATCAGCTCAACTCTGAACAATTACCTGCCGAAGGATAACAATAATGAACAGAAATTGATTAATTGTGTAAGTATAACTTTTTTGTGACATTATAGATTAGCTTGCTACAGCTTCTCTAAGATTTACATTCTTGATGTGATTAGGCTGGGCACTAAACTAATTTTTCACAATTTTCAGCAAGAAGCAACTTTATTTTGTGAGAACATAACAATGAATTAAAAAAAGACTTAACAATTTTCACACTTCACTCAGGTTAATCTGTTTCACTTTTGATTCATGGAAATTGCAGTTGAAAGATTGAGGAGCATCTCAGCGATCTTGCTAATAGGCTGCCAGACTAATGATAATATTCATTGTTAGCTTCAGAGAAAATTAAATATTTAAGGTATCTCTTGTACACCTCACTATAGGTATCAAATTTCTTTCATTTTTCTTTGTATTATTAGCTTTTTTTGAAGAGGTGATTGCTAAAATTTGAGACAGGGCACAATTAACTTTTTTCACTTTTTGGGTGGGTGCTTATTTGAGGCAGGCACTAATTCGAGGTTGGGCACAAATTCAAATAAATATCGTGATAAATGTGTTATACTTGTACTAACTAGTAACAACTAGTTAATGAACTCATTAAGTACTTATTTAAAAATTTGATTTACAGAAAAAAGCCATTCGTTGTGTGAACAGTGAGTTTGTTGACAAAGTGAATCCTGATGAGAGGGCACACATGAAGATTTCAGGTATGATTGTTGTAGGTGAAGTGTATGGCTGAGAACAGGAAGATACGGCAGATATACAGCTGGCAAATTAAATGTACAGTAGAAGGGTCAAACAGGGAGAGAGAAGAGGGGATAGGTGTAAAGAAGTTAAAGTTCATGCAGAAAAGAGAGAGAGAGAGAGAAAAGGATTTTGAAATTGAGTCCAGTGAAGAAGGATCAAATAATGTGAACCAGGGGTGTAGCCAGGGGAGGGTTCTGGGGGTTCTGAACCCCCCCCCCCTCTTGCACCAAGGAACCCCCTCCCCCTCTCCTTTTTTAACAGAGATTTTATTCCAGCAAGAGTGTAATGGACTCTTGATTCCTGAAACACTGCTGTGGTATCTATGTGTGTTTACTTAATGTAAGGATTTTTCATTGAAACCAATGAATGTTTGGAACCCCCCTCCTAGAAATCCTGGCTATGCCCCTGTAAATGTAATTTATTTTGCTACTAATTCATTTTCTGTATACCTAAACACCATTTTAGCTGTTAGTATTAACTGCCATGTATAGCAATCCTATAACTTAGTACTACCATACAAACTTAATGCACAATGTCATCAGTTAGACTTTAAGAATATTATGCCAGTGCATTTATCCATTGTTAAGACAACAAAGAAGAGTTTCTGACATACCAAACTGAAACTATGAAATAATGAACTAAACTGAAACTCTTTTTTTCCCATTCACAGTAAAAATATTTGTTGTTGATTTAAAGCCGTCAGTGGTCCAGGATGCCCTGTTTAGAGGTAAGTCAGAAAAGAGGTGAAAAAAGATTCATTTGTCAGCCAAGCTGCATGTTCACCAAGACCTCAAGGCTCAATGCAGTGGTTGTTGCATTGCTTTAATATTGTGTCTTAATTGTCCTTATTTTGGAGTTATTTAAACCATTATTAGAATGTTAAACTGTATATTGATGCATTACCCTTGTTAGTGCTCGGGCGGGTAAGCAACAAGTAAGGATTTACAGTTGTTTTTATTTCAATTATTACTTTTTGTGTTATATTAGTGCAATCATTTATGAACACCTGGTTTGGTTTTGAAGGTGTTTGCGTAACAGTAATTAATATAAATTAAAGTCAAGTGCTGTGAGGAAGAGAAAAGTGTTTTTATGACTTAAACATGCATTCATCACACACAGCTTGTTACATTTAGTTATTAGTTGTCAATGAGCATTTTCAGACTGTAAAGCTTTATGTTTTCCGACCTCAGTTTGTACAACAACACCCTAAAATTCCCTTTAACTACAATTTTTGCTTACATAAGCAAGTTTTTGCACTCTAGCTACAAACTGTAAGTTAGAATCTAAAATCTTGTTAAATAACCTTGCATTAATTAACAGTCATGAATTATGTTAAAAAACTGTATATGTTTGATTTACAGCACAGTGAAGGCCTGCAGGTACCAGAGATGTAAATCATTTTCAATCAAGTCGCATCCTTTTAGCTTGATTAAAATGTCCTTTGACCAAAAGTTACCAGACTGATGCATTATTTGGAGCTAATTTGAATTGGCATGAATATTCACTCCAGTCTGTAGTTGAAGTTATTTATTTTTAGGGCCTCTATTATAGCTATAATTTTAGTAGCTTCATTTTCATAGTAAATTAGTACTTAACTTTTATTGTTCTATACTTTGCTTGGTATGCACAGCATACCTGTATCAAGCAGCTATGAAGGCATTTATAACAACAAGTTAATTTGTAATACAAATCATTGTTTGTACTTCTCAATATTTAGCAATGTGTGAACTCGGAGTGGATTCCATTGAGACATTGTTTGTCGCCCTTCCTGATATTTCCAAACCTGTTTTGAAAATTGCAACACTGAAGAGATTCTGGGCTGTAAGTAACAATAATTATCCCTCAAACGAGAGGTAAATAGTGGTGGACATTGTACACTAAGACTTGGAGTATGAAAGTAGTTTTTAATAAGCCAGGTTTATCTAGCTAGTACTAGACAAGACATAAATTAAAATTTTAACCTGTAATGATAAAACCATATTCTTTTTTAACTTCATACAGCCAATTTACCAACTTCTAGTTTTGCCTTACATGACACATAAGAATTGTGACATGCAATTTTGAATATGGGGAGTGCACAAATGAAGCAAACTACTGAACTTCAAAAATAGAAAACTAAATTACACCAAACTTGTTTGATGAGTAGTAAGTCTGGGCATATGGGCCCTAACTAGCTAGGAGAGATAATCAGTACAGCATTTGTGATATTACTTTGGGACTGAAAGTGTTAATTACATTCTAGTAAAATGTGTTTGTAGGAAATGGAGCTGCTGTATGACTGCGGTTATGTGGAGAGACTCGGCATCTGTGATTTGGACAAGGAAAATCTGGAACAGCTTTACGACTGGGCAAGGGTAGGTAGTGTGATCTCGAGTTATATATTCTAATTCTTGACCAAGGGAGTCAGTGAACAGCATTCACCATAAGCCTTGTTAAAGCGCATAATTTATATATATGACATGAAAAATATTTTTACTTCAATGAACAGACTATTCTAAGTGAGGAATAGCAGTGAAAAATTTTTGGCAAAATCTTTTATGGTTCTTAAGATATTAACATCTAAAGTTTTCAACTGAAATCACTAGTGGCTCAGAGGAATTTGCATTATAGTACAGTATCTGACATGCTAGATATAGGCGATTTTATACGCCAGTCAGTACGATCAGCAAAACTTGCCATTGCAATAGATGACACACTAAGCAAGTTTCAACGAATTTCGCCAACTGCACTGATCAGCATTTAAAGAAACTGCCTTGTGTATCCTGGGCTGAAGCAAAGTAAAGTTGCTTGGTAACAATATTTTTAGGTGCAGCCTTGAACCAAGTCGGTAGCTAGAACTTTGATTTTTATGTTTTACTTGCTTTATAACAGGTTAAACCAGAAATCAACCAGGTCAATCTTGTTTCCTGCTGTGTTATGCCAAAGGTAAAGTAACAATAATTAATTATGGTCTTGTCCGTAAAATAATGAAGTCACAGAGCATCAGTAGGTAGCTTCTACAAAAAGTCAAATCTAAGGGGGGAGGCAATGGAGTAGGTTGAAAGATTAAGAATTGAATTGGTAAAGTGCAAACCTAAGTTAGTTTTCTTGTGCGTTTTGAAAAGAGAGAAAAAAAGTTTTAGCAAAGGTCCATGTGTTTTGGAATCCTTGTGTTTGCTAAAATAGTCAGCTCTTACTTTTTCCAGTTTCTATTTGCAGAATGAGTTATTTGCTAAAGCAGTAAGTCATTAATCTACTTTTAGTGACATAATTTAACTTGTCAAATTTAGGACCTCATTGAGTATAGCAAGGAGAGGGAGATTCAATTGTTCACCCACTCGGATCCACAAGGTAATTGATCAGATATTTGTTGGTTTGAAATTTACATGTGGCTAAAAAATGGATTGTTGTTTAATGGGTGTTGCCAGGGAGACTGAGGTCTCTGGGTAGTAATGACACCCTCCCCACAAGAATATGATCAGGGGTGTTGCCAGGAAGAGGTCTCTTGGTACTAATGACCCCTAATGAAATTTTTAAAATTTATTTGTCCGGAGTAGTTGGAATAGGCCCTTAATAAGTCGATAAGTTGAACTGAGCCCGATATTACTCTTTCTCAGAGACCTATTTGAGACCCATTCTGTCCAGAACATATATTTGCCCATTGACTAAACTCAAATTAATTTGCTTTCCCAGACATGCTGACAACGAACCTTCTTCACGAGGTAATGACGAATGGTGGGGAAGGAAATGTGGATGTGAATAATTGGAAACCAGTTTGGGCTCTGCGGTATTCCATACTGGTCAAGTGTCGTGGGGTGATCAAGAACAAAGGGTAAGAAAATGCTCTGTATGATGTTCTTTTTATCTAGACATTACGCGCCACCTGGTTAGCCCAGTTGGTAAGGTGCCAGTCTGTCGTGCGGGAGGCCCGGGTTCGATTCCCGGTGCTGGACTCGGGGTCTTAAAAAATCTGAGAAAGGGAGCACTGTCTTTTCTCTAGCACCCGAAACGGTTAGAACTTTGCGTTATCTCTGCAAAGTACGTTAAACCGTTGGTCTTCGGAGCTCTATAACTTGGTTGTGAAATAACTTGTTGGATTTTCTGATGATTGAAGAATACTAGAATTGAAATTCACGAGACTTTACAAACTCTTTGGCGTGGGTTAAAAGCCTCTTCTAATCAACTTTTGAAACTTCTCCTTGTTTTTGTTTGATTGTTTTGCCCTGGGTTGAGGGAAATCAAGAAGAAAAGGTTGAACAAGATACTCTTGCAGGCAAACCCCCGTGTTTGCTCTCCCTCCTCCCCATCCAAATCCTCTTTTTCGTTCGCAATTTTTTTTCTTTTAATCATTATCATTGCTTCAAATTAAACACTAACGTAACTTAATTTGACCAACGTAAGAATTTGAATATGAAACCAATCCTGGGATAGTCACTTGAAATCGTCTCGGGAAAATGAATCAGGAGATGAGTTGATCAACAATACACCCGCCAAGCAATCCGTTTTCAAATACATGTTTTGCAGTACATTAGACTTAGTTTTTTTAGATTTAAACCACACATAGAAACAAGAACAAACTAAGAACAATTTCAGGCTCAAATCGCCAAAAAATTAAGAACAATTAATGAGCCTCGGCCAAATTTACTGGTTTTTGTGAAAAGAAAAAGCGTGTATGGATATATCGAGCCTAGCAGTTAGCAGGACCTTTTTTTCTTCTGAGAAAAAGAAACTGGTGATAACAAGAACAACTCCTCACAGTAATTATCCAAGTTGATAAACTTCCGCAATAAGCCAGTCCGGAATTTCAGAAATACATGCGTGCGTCGGGAAATAAAAAATGTAAAATTCGTGAAACTTAAAAAAAGAACGCAGTGAAGCGGGACGGAAGTTTATTGGTGATCAGTTTCACAGGCCATTTATCCCGACGGCTGTGTGTGTTTCTGAAATTCCGAACTAGCTTACATATGATTTTGTTGTCAGTTGCTCCACTCCAACACCACCCCCCCGCCATCCCCCAACTCTACCAGGCAGCGCTACCCGGAACAGCTTTTGATTTTGTCTTATTCTGTTATTTTTTTAGGTACATTGTTAGCTGTGAGCAAGATCGCGGAACAGAATCCATCTGAGCAGCGTTTGAAGCTATGGAGCTCAAGCACAGGGCCATGTATTGTGAGGTCCAAGAATATACAAATTTGATTTCAGGGGGTTTTGGTTTGGGGCTTATAGTGATTGTTTTGTTTTGGTTCGGCAAGAAGCGAGCTGAATTCTACGAAATGAAGTTGTAAGGTTTGAGTCATGAAGTATTTCTAGAAGACAAAACTTTTTTTAAAATCATTAAAATCTTACGTACGTGTAATTATGTTGTTAAATCGAACCCCAGTCGTGACGAGATGTTTTAAATTTAGGCTATATAAGTTCCTCACGGACATGCGCAGTGTCTTTACCGTCCTCCAACATACTTGGTGTATCGCTAGATTAATCCACGCCTAGAAACTCTATATATTGAAAGCCATCATTGGAAAAGTAGCCAAAATAGGTAACCAGTGGCTTAATGCGCGGAGAAACGCGATTTTAAATTTCTTTGAAAACACTCGCATTTAATACAGCAATTTAAATATGGCCTGATTCTGGAGACGGTAATAATTTTCAAGACTTTTTAAAAACAATATGCATGTACGTTAATGTTTACAAAACACGAGTAAAATATTTGTTATGTTTTTTTGTATTTTTAAAACATATGCCAAATTCATGTGCTTTCTGTGGTTAGTTGTATAGAGTGTATAGACAAGAAAGATCGTCTAGTAGAGCACAGACGACCACTGGTATTTGAATTGATCACTTGAATGTAGATTGAGTGGGTTCGGGAAAATATTTCACTATATAAAACGTAACTTAATTTAAGGTATTGTTGGGTTTTGGCGTGGCTAGTTAAAATTCCTTCTAAGCTAAGAAATATTACATTCTACTCGTACACAAAACCTCGTACCCGGGAGAGCCTGGGCGTGAACTATCCAGTAAGCCATTCAATGTAATAAACGGAAAGTTTGATCTAGTTGGTGCTTATTTTATTTATGTGCGCTTGTTTTTCTGACTGAGGCGAGGTAATTGTTCTTCGTGACTATTGTTGCTAAGTAACGGTAATTGAAGTTCGGAGCGCTAATAAGCTCGCGGTTACCCAGCGTTCCTCGCAGTAGAGTAATCGGCAAAACGCAGAATGAGCTCTTGTGGGAAGAATTAGTTACACGGTCGCTAGATTTGAAAAGCCGTCAGGAAATCTTCTTGTAGCTTAATGATCTCTTTTAATACAACGTTGTTTCTATGGTAATTTAAAGAGTCTAAGAACTGCCCCTTGTGTCCAAAATAAAATTACCCAGAAATATAGACGACCACCTACAAACTCTTAGTAAGTTTGTCGTTTAATTTAGAATAACAATTTAACAAAAATTGGTGCCGGAAGAACGAACCACTGGCTCCTCTCATAAACTCAATAAACTTATTTTAACCCGGTGGGGGTAAGTGAGCCGTTTCCAAGATAACAGGTTTCAGCAAAATGAATGTGGCTGAACTGTTTCGTTTTCGTAATACAATTATCTCTGCTTATTGACCGCAATAACGCGCATAACATCCACTAACACTGCTTAAATTATACACATAAAATCCATCGCAGTTTATCACGGAAATCGTTTTGCTGAGACTGCAACAATTGTTCTTCCGTTTCTTAATATCATTAACGTCGTCAAACCAGTGAAAACAAACGCGCCGCTCCACAATTCCGTCCAACACCGAAGGGTGGCCACCCACAAGCCAGCCAGGGGCGTTAGTCCCACAGCGGAACACAGGCACACAACTGGCAGCCATCTGAGAGCCCGCACTGCCGTGGAACCTATACCAGGAGGGTTTCAGTTTGTTGTCACAGAGGGAGAGGGTGGGGTTGTACGCGTGGATAGATCGATCTGCAGTGTTGAGCGACTCGTAGTTCTTGCATCCTTCGGGTGCTGCAACAACCAAGATATAAGCCAACGGTTACCACATGCACGAAGACAGTGATAATAGGACCTTTAGATACGAGGACGGCAGAAAACAATAAAGAACACATTGAGCTGTGCGTTGGAATGCACCGTGCTGGTCACCTGCACGCCGCCGCCATCTTGAAAGTTACAACGTGAAAAGCCCAGCTTTGAAGTTTTTAAGACTACGAGAACAGCCTACAGAAAATTTTGTTAATCTTCATTTACACTGAAGAAGAACACTTTCATCTTTTTATGTTCAAAATGCGTAACTTAAACAAATGAAAAAGCAAACTACCATACGTGACCAAAAAGGCAAGCAAGAAATAAACTCTTCAAGCTGTCGTCGTCGATGTTGACAGGTTTTTTAAAAACTCCTTAACTGAGTGACATTAAGGTTGAAGTATTTTGAAAAATAACGCAAAGCGGGGGCCGAAGTACTAGTTTGCCGTATGAAATATTTGGTATTTAAGATTCGAAGTTAATATATCACGACGCCATTTTTGTTTTTGATCTTTCCACGTGCAGCTTTTTAAATCACAAAAATTCGTCTCCCAACTCCTTTCTGAAAGTAAACAAGCTACCTGCTAAGTTAATACATGAATAAAGTTGAGTACAAACTTTATACGTGGGTTTGCAAAGTTAAAAAGGTCGAAAAACCTTGCCGTCAGTTTACCGTAAAACAGCTTTTCTGAGGTCGAAACGTCAAACCGCGCTGCAAGAGTGAGGTCACGTGACATCTTTACGTTTGCCGGAATCCCGAAAATACTTCAATCTTAATGTCACTAACGATAAGGTTGAAGATGATGATAACTTGACATTGAACATTCTTAGTCAGTATCACGCAAGATTGTAAACGATGACAGACCAAACCGTCTTATCCCCCCCCCTATCCCCTAAACTGGTTCTTTCAGGGTGCGTGAGGTTCGTTCCTTGATCAGAGCGCTCAACGCTTACTTAATACCGTTGTCGGGGTTGCAATTCTCGTTGCGTAAGGTCTCTAAAAACAAGGAGCGCTACATCCGACTAATTAGGTCTAGTAACGTGACCTGACCACACTTTCAAGATCTGTGATCAAAGCCCTAGTGTCAGCCAAAAACTCAAATTTCAACAGTGTTCTTTCGTTGTAGTGACTAGAACTTATGGATGGTGATTTTTCTATTATCAACATCAATACTATTATTTGTGTCATGATTACCTTCATCATAACCATCATTACCATCATCACTGTCACCTGACTATATCGTTATCGTTGTTACAATACTTACAATAAAGCATTGTTAATCCTAAACCAGTCAGTATAGCAATATTTCGTATCATCAAAATAGTAATCGCAGGCAAGTAAACCCACGTGAGAGTTTTGGTCCACTGACCACTCTTGCTGTATTGGGAAAGAGTGAAAAGGGCATTTTAAATCTTCCGCAAGTGGTATACAAGGATATTACGGGTTCTATGGAAAAAGAGCTCTGTCACAGGAATAAGATCTCGATCTGTCACAGTACCTTTTGCTCCACAGTAGCGGAATGGACAGCCGCCCGGCGGTTGCAGTTTGTAAACATAAAACTGACCAGGACAGCGTTTTACCAAGATTTGATAGGAATACATACAGCACTCGCCCTCGGCGTGGAAACAAACCTTCCTCGACACAATGCCTGGGGAAAAGAGAACACTTCTAGCACTATGCTAAGTTTAATTTAACAACGCTTTTTGTAAGCGAAAAATTGCCTCGTTTGGCAACATAGGGAAAAGGTCAGAACAATAGTACTTCCAAGGAACCCAATTTAGAGGGGTGGTGTATTATGTGCCGCCACCCACCACCTTTTTTCAAAAAAGCTGAATTTCAGGAGCAAATATCAAGTTTAATAAAGAGATATTGATAAAGTGCTTGCACTAACGCCTTCTTTGTGGAGAGAGGAGTCCATAATACAATAAAAACCAATACCCCTAAATCAGGTTTTGAGAAATTGAGCTCTGAAAAAGTGGGGAGGGGTGGGGTAGGGGTTATGTGCCGCCACCCACCACCTCTTCCGACAAAATTGGGTACCTTAGAAATACCATTGTTTTGACTTCTTCCCTCAGACCGACGTACGGGCTTTCCTCTTCGGAGAATGACCCGGGAACGAGGTTGCCTCGATCAGGTGACGGTTCCGTGTTCATCGTTTGGCGGACTTTATAGAATAATTATTAAGTAATTGTCCGTGTAAGAACTAGGCAACCTCCCATTACACTGAGGCTTTTCAGTCGCTTTTCCCACGTCAGAATGTTTTAAATTTCATACTCAGAATACATCAACCTGTGTACAACATAGTTTTAATTAAATAGCAGTTAAACCCTTCCTTAAAGCAAAGTTTCTTTTTTGCTATAAAAATTTAGTCACTCATAGAATTCCAAAACAAAAGCGAAGAAAACCTTTTGACTTTCAATGTTCCCCACGTTGACATTTTCTTAACTCTAAAACCAGAAATGCTTCGCTAAGAAAGGCTTGATCGAGTGAACTGGAGAAAAATACATTACTTTACATTATGAATACAAGGTCAACTTCTTAAATTTAAAATAGCCAATCAGATCAACGATCAAATATTAACCTCAAATTAGTTTTTAAACTTCCAAAAAAATCACCAAACTCCAAGTTCTTTTTAAAAATACCAATCTTCAAGAAAAAAAAATACGACTCAAAATTCATCCGAAAAATCTTAAAATATTCAAGCTGATTCCCCTTCATACCATCTGTCTCGTAAGTGATACGATTCTGCAGATTTAAATCTTAAACGGAGATATCGTACGAACCATGAGGAAAAGTGGCCATTAGGCGCGCTTTCGGTGTATCCGCGCCTTAATTCTTATACTGTACATTAGCAAACCCAGTTACCTTCACTAGTGTTTGGGTGTGCCCCTTTGAGCCAACCTGTTCCATAAGTCCCACACGTAAACTTATCTGGACACTCCGTTGCCATCCCAGCGTACCCTGCGGGCTCGGTAAAGCGGTACCAACCTGGAACTAGACCACCATCGCACTTCCTAGCATTTGGGTCATAAAAGTCTGCAGAGCGGTCAGCGGTTTCCAGTTTCTTGTATTGCGTGCAGGCCTGCAAGTCTGTTATTCAATGGTTTAACGAAAAATGTTAAAATCGAATAACTAATCGGAAGGTATCATGGCGCTTTCGTTGAAAATTATGAATTCGCGCAACTTTTAAACAAAAACTTCCTTACAAAATTCCTTGGCTTTTAGCCAAATCAACATCTTGTAAAATTAGGAATAGGTTGATTGAGAATCGGGACTATACATGTTCAAAATAACTGATCACGCAAAAACACGACAAACAAGTTTGTTTTTTACTTTCTAATGTGCAATCTGTTACAACCTGATTGGCTGGTGTCAATTCAATCAGCCTAGATGCTCTTTGTGTAGTATCGGTTATTTTTCATCATCATTGCTGTTTATTACCATGCTAGCTTCAACTAACCCTCATCGCCTGAGCTCCTTGCGTCCTTCCCATCACTGGATGTTTGAACTGTATATGAGAAAAGTACGACACTGGTATTAACAGTTACTACCCGTCACTAGGTAACGATCCAGCACACATGTAGTTTTACAAAACTGAAGGTAAAGGCTCGATTTTACTAACCCCCTCTTTCTGAATATCTCATCCCCTCGAATAAGGTTCTAGCTCTATCGACGTAACGCCAACGGTGTGACTAAACTGTGTCGATTACAAAGCCCGTTGATACATTTTCTTGAAATTGATGGTTACCTGTTTTTCGATCTCGCAATTTTCTGGTCTCCCTTGGCTTTCATGCATGTTTTTTTTGCCAGAAGACAAAAACTATTTTATGTTGAAAATAATTTGGTATAGACCTCGAGACGCATTAACTAAATAAGGACCCCTCCCCTCTTCCCTTGGGGGATCTTTCGAGTCTTTATTGTATGTACTTTCTTACCGTTTTTGTCATTCCAGTAATATTGGCGACCATAATCGGCTTCTTGATGAACCAGCGGAGAATCCTTCAGAGCCAAACCTGGTGAAGCAAACGGCGGACCACCGCATTACAAACTATCTGATCCAGGGTCTTAGCACGGGAAAAAAATTGGTTTTTTTTGAAGGGGGATTGTATCAACCATAAATGTAATACCAACCATAAACGTAATAATCTTTAACCATAAATGTAATACTAACCATAAATGTAATAATTTTTAACCATAAATGTAATACTACCCAGGAATGTAATAAATACTTAACCATAAATGTAATAACATTCGATCTTGATAAATTGTACTAATATTATGTATCCTAAATACCAGACGTACGCGACTGTATGGTGCTCAACTGTTCATTGATCTCTGCTTTAGGTAATGGACTTGCGCAACATTTTACTTATAGAAATCGCTATAATTCTGACATATAGGTAGTTTTTGCATTGACTAATGGAAACAA
>JAOBAT010001686.1:0-10948 GCA_026413305.1 Hydrozoanthus tunicans
TGTGTTTCCGAGGGGTAGTTTTGGTAAGTTGTGTTGTGTTCTGATGGTTGGAAGCTGCTAGTCGTAAATCTAAAGCTCAGAGTTTTTTATTTGTAAGTTGACGGCTTTAGATATTAGCAGTGGTTTTCTATTTTCAATATTATTCTTAAGTTATACAGTAGCAAACTTTCGTTTTAATGATAAGGGGTCTCATAATTGGAGCAACGCTCTGTGTAGACTTTCTAGCCTTATGGCGGAGCTAATAAATAGATAAACAAAGAGACTGCGGCCACAACGTGACTTCTGTTTACCTGCGCACGCAGCTCGAGGTCCTGACGTCATGAAGTGAACGCAATGAAAAACATCAATATCCTGTCTTGAAACACGACGCAAGGGGTACATCGCAACGTCTCAGGAACTCGTGCATGCGCGCTCAAACAGATTTCACGTTGTTATCACGCCGTCTTTTGCTAAATCTAATAGATTAGTAACCATCTCATACCTAACGTGCGCTCTTGGGATAACTTCCTAAGATTATAAAATGTCTCTCAATTCAAGAAAAGACATTACATAAAAAGCAAAGGTTATTAAAGTCTGAAAGTAAAGTTTCAGTTTTCCTTTTTGCCTATAAAGGCAAAAAGTAAAGAGAGCTTTACTTTCCTGAAGCTACAAAAAATGGAAAAACAGCCAGTCTAGACTTCACTCAAAACGGTTTGACCATTAACATTTTCCGCAGTGAAAAATTCGGATCAGTTTTGGCAGAAGAAAGTGTCCGAAAGGATTGGAAGCTCGGAAACCTGATTAATTAATAAAATTTCCAAAGAAAGCGGGTATGTAGAACTGCCAAAACCGACACAAGAAAAAAAATCGTTTCTTGGTAAGATACTAATATCAATGTAGCAGTTTATTGACTGCAATCTGCTGTAGTCCAAAGTCTTGTGCAAACAGAGAAGCTGGTTTCTAAAAGAAAAAACATTGCATGGATCAAACACGACACCCCGGTGGATTATTGTCGAGCCGGGGAGTATGGACATTGGAAAGCTGTTCATGTAGTGACGATGAGTAGGACAAGCCGTAGTACTAAGTTTGTTTACTTACCCAACAAGATATGAAGGCGAATATGAGGATGATAAAATTAAAAAAATAACAAAAACTTTATTTCTAAGCCACTTGGAAATCAAGGAATCTGAAACTGGCTAGTAACCAGCTGAGGCTCCTTAACTATAACGCTTCCGGTTCTCTCCTGTGGTGAACGACTAAAGATATGACTTTGAAAATGAAGACATTGGTGAACTTTAGGTGGTTTCTCTGGTATCAGATGGTCGATTAAGGTTAGTTACTATAAAACTGCAGAAAAATTTTCAACCAGTATAAACTTACCTTTCATTCACTGAAAGGATTGGACAGGACTAAGCTTCTTTCATTCCTTAAGATTGTTTTAAAAAATAAGGAGCTTAAACTTTTTCAACCAGTATTAAACTTACCTTTCAGCCACTGAAAGGATTGGAAAGGACTAAGCTTCTTTCATTCCTTAAGATTGTTTTAAAAAATAAAATTTATATTTTAGTTTCATGAGGTCAGGTAACTTAAAAACTGATATGCAAATATTCATGAAACCTGACATCATGCAGCTGTAACAGCTGTATAAACGAGAAAAACGTTTTCTTTAACGATAAGCAAAAATCGATAATTCGAAATATGACAAGAGATTGTCTCAAAAGTAAAAGCTAATACAGAATTCAACTGAAAATGTCACTTTGTTTCGTTGCAAAGACGCCAAGGTGGTTTCTGAAAACGTTTGTTAGGAAGAAGAGATTGATGGCAATGGATCGGACACACATTAAATAAACAAGCAAGTAAAAAAGGACAGATGGTGGAAAATGAATGAACAAGCCACGTATATTACCAGTCCTTAGCTTGAACCCGCCGAGAAATAAAAAAAATTGACGAAGAAGAAAAACTCGACGGCGGACAACGCAAGCGGACAAAAAGACACGTCAGTACAGAATACACGCCTTTTTTATCATAATAACTTTATTAGTACAACGAGGCTAAGATTGACCAAAATTTAAGAACAATTTATGAACAAGCTGAGACTCGGGCTCGATTGAGCATTTTTTTAGCTTTACAAAAAATGATTCACATTTTTTCCCCTTTCAGTTCATTATCATTGCTTGAAAATAAACACAACCCTGAAGGTTGTTCCTTACAATCGTTGTAAACATGCATACAGCATACTGTGTCTTAATAAGGCTTTTGTAGTAAAAGAATGATAAACGCAAAATAACAAAAACTTTTATTTTGATAACGCTGTTACTGTTAATTAATACTGACAATGTCCACAGTGAAGTCAGTCTATGTTTGAAGTATAATCTCAACTCCATCAATGTCTTCGGGGCTGATATATACATGTATTGCAGAACCTTAGATTTAGGTTTTTTTTATTTAAACCGCATAGAGAAATAAGAACAAATAAAGAACAATTTGAGGCTCAAATAGCTAAAAAATTAAGAACAAGAGCTTGGCCAAATTTACTGGTTCTTGTAAAAAAAGCGTGAAGGTTGGTTTTGTCTACGGCGCATGCTCAGCACAAAGCGCTTGCGGCTTAAGAACAAAAACACTCATTACGAAACATAAACGAAACATGAAAATTATACATCGAAAAGTATACTTTAATGGTCAGAACTATTGCGTATTGTCCATTTAACCATTTCATGTAAAAAAGAAGCAATTATAATTTTTTGTGTGTAAGAAAATGCTAAACGTACAAAGATATCTATATAAAAGCGAAAATTCTTCTAGACTTTTCTCAATTAAGTAATTATTTCTCACACCTTATAATCAGTCGATCTGGTGGTCTTATTTTGTTCGAATCCGCATTAAGAGAAGCATACTTACTTCATAAAACTGATGCACAATATTACTTTAGCGTCACTTAAAATCACACTTACATCAATCTTGCATTGCTTCTTATCTTGAGACTACATTACACAAAGCGAGTGAAGATAAAGCACACGAAACTAAAAGCTGGACATTTGCCTAACTATATAATAAGAAGCTTCTTGCTTTTAAATATCCAAAAAATTCATTCATGTTTTCTAAAATGCATGTGATACAAGCAACATGGCAAAAATATTGTATACCGTAACAGAAATGATCAAACCAATCTCGTTTCGTTTCAAACATTCAGTACAGATGGGTTTTTATTGCCTAATATAGTAAAACTTTTTGACAACCGTAAAGTGCATAATAGAACACTTATTTTAAAGTTTATCCAAAAGTAGTAAAGCTTATAAGAAAGAACACTAAAGAAAAGAACACTAAATCGTTCTTTCTTTGCCGGATTGCGCAGATTAGAATCATGATATCCCCCAATCTGCCTGTCCTGGGTCCGGTCTTGGGTTGATTAAAGTCAAGCTTTTTGTTTTACGTAAAAACTTTATTCAAATTCGTTTACATTTTAAGCTGCTCCAAATAGATCATTCTAACACCAATCCAAGCTTATATATCACTACCAAATTCAAAATCTTCCTTTATCCTACGCTGTGCGTGATCATAATTTGCGAATCACTTTCCAAAACATTTTCATTGACGGATGTAGTTTAGGTCTCAACTGCCAGATGATACGCTTGAGATAAAATCGTTAAGTTGGCAAAGTTCCGTTTTTCCTTTAAAATTATCTCATGATCTGTTTGAGAAAGATACAACTCTCACGTACTTTTCTAAGGCTGTAATTTCAATTTTCATAAACATATACTCTTGTCTAGAGTAGACGCTTGTTGTTTGTATCCACATTTATTCATACGTTTAGCAAACAGCAAAAACCTATTTTCCTTACCTTCTAATTTTGGGTTTGCTTTTTTACTTTCTTCTTGACTTCTAGAGTTAAAAAGAGTTTGCAACATCAGTTTCTATCGCTGCCAATAATTGTTGTGCACACTTTCAAAGTAAGAGGTTTAGAGGATACACCCTCAGCCCTTATATATCTTTATATAACTTACCCGCATTTCTACTGACATAATTATATGCGGGCAACATCAGTCCGAGCTCGTTTAAGTTTGCTATGCCAATATATATTTGTTGTACATTGACAATGATACAAGAGGGCATTTCCCCCACGCACATACATATAGCTCTATATCTATTAATATTACACCCATTTCTATGCTACAACGTCAGTCCAAGCTCATATTTGTGTTGCTCTGCCGATATTTGTCAGTTGTGAAGTGCTATATAAGAGGATATAATTTCTCGACTCTCACTTTATATTTCGTATTTATCTATATTAGACTTGCACTGCATACACAACAAGCCCTACTCGAGTTCATTTTGAATACATTCCTTTGACATCTAATCTTTAGAAAACACAGTAGTTTGGAAGATTTTCAAAAACTGAGCAATCATTGTCAAACCTTGGTGTCTAAAAGTGCTCTGACGCTAAACACCACTTCAAATACAAATGCGAATTCCTAAAAGACAATATGTTCGTTACCCCTCGTATTCGTTCGGTACCAAGATGATTGTTTGAATGTTGGATTAAGAAGGATGAAATTCAGCTACGTTTCAACAATGTTTCTGAAACTCGACATTTTTGTCATCAAAAACCCAAAGTTACTCGCAATGAAAGTTTCACTTAAGAAATTAAATGTTGTGGATGAAAATCTTATGTAATATTATAGGCAGCAAAATCTTAAATGGTGTCTTTATCAACATGGTAAGTTTTCTCAACCCAACAGTTCCTTAAAGTGGCGATCATACTGAAATAAAAAACTCTTTTAACTCCATCAAAAACAACAGTTTTCGCAATCGATTGCTTTCCTCGAAATCATCAAAAATTAAACAAATTAAAGTGAAAGTAGTTATTTAAAAAGCTATATGTGATAGACATTGAATTAAAGGTTACAGTGCTATCACGCGTTTTACATATATATACAGTAATTGTTCTCTAAGTTTTAAGTTGCCCTATTGATTGAAGACGTAAGTTGAAGTGTAACTCAGAATAAACTGAAATATTTTACTCCGAGCCTTTGAGCAAAGAAAGTTTGTTAGCAGACTCGAAGTTCATTTGGATTCAGTTTTCAACCCTCGCGGCAAAAACAATTGTTGCACATTTTGTGTCTGAGGCTGAAAGAAAGATTGTGCATTTTAAGAGTGCATTTTTGCGTTAACACGTTTTCCAAAAGCTTACTCGCTTAACGAAGGCTAAATATAAAAGTTAAAGGTAATTTTGTGCTGATACAGCTAAACTCGACAAGAATTGTACTGTGAAAACAAAACAAAAATGACAACTTATTCAGATCCTATGCATTGAAGTTGATATAAAACTCAACATAAATGTTTTTCTTACCTACCTTTGAACAAAAAAATGTATTATCTGCACTGTACTAAAATAACTACAATCAATGTAATGTACAGGAAACTGTGTTCGTACTACGATGTTCGCTTTAATTCGAACAGAGCGCCATCAATCGTTTCTTTAGTTTGACGTTACACAGATGATTTAGATAAAGAGATGGAACTATACAATTTGTGATTGCAGTGACGACTACATTTCCTTTCCAAACAGTTTTTAACACAAACAACAATAAAAGAACTTTTGTTTTTATCACATATCGGCCTTGTATGAAACCAAATTTCGATAACTAATGCATCCAGCTGCTTCATGTAATAAATTTACTGTTAGCTTACGTTCAAAGATATTAGTCGTTGATTTTATGAATTCCAACTGTAAGCTCTAATTTTTTTACCTTAAAAAAGATTAAATCGAGTCTTCATAGAAGCTTTGGTTGTCTTTCTGATTGACCTTTTACGTTGTCATGTGACTCAGACTGAAGGAAGCGGCATCTTGGAGAAGAAAAATAACCGGACGCTAGACAAAGGTCAATTGCTTAAGGTTTAGTGGCCCGTACAGCAGTTTTCTGTCATAGCTGATGAGCCGATTAATTTTGACTTTAGAAAATGAAGATATTATAATAGATACTACTAATTCATTCATACTTTACGGTAGACTACTGAGGCGCAAATATCAATTTAGGTGGAACTAACCATTCAAGCGTACAGAATATTCTCAACAAAAATTGTATATTTTGGCATGCCTTTGAAATTCGCTTCAATGCGAGATATAAACATATACATTCACAACTTATGAAACAGAATAAACAAGATTGACCATATTTTAATTAGACCAAAGATTTTAGATCCACATCAAGTTTCTGTTTCCTAATTGGAAACATGCAGAAGTTTGATGTAGAATTTTCTCAGCTGAGATAGCTGATATTACATGAAAAAACTCTAATATTTTGTTTATCTTATTTAGTTGTTGAAGTTACACATTTCAAATTGCTTCATGGTGATAGCGTTGAGAATTACGCAAGTTTTTATAAAATAAAAGCCTGCAGCATCCATTGTCACCTTTCACATCCTTTATCAAGGAGATACTTAAGTTGATTAAAAAAGTTCATTAAGAACAAAAAACAGTAAGAACGAACTGAGTACACTCTTGTAGGAATATAATTCTCCATCACTTTGATTGACTGAATGCATAACATGCAGCTGATAAAACAACAAAAGCTACGAATTGAGGATTATTCATTCATTGTAGATGAATCATATTATACATCTGCGCTCAATCCACATCCTCCATTTAAGGATAAAAAATATGAGCTGTATACAGTATCTTTATTGGTAGAGCGCTCGCCTCTCACCTCCCTGCCACCAGGGTTCGATTTTTCGGCTGCGTTTGCGGTCCCTCTCTTCTCCAGGTACTCCAGTTTCCCCCTAAATTAAAATCCACCAATTATGCCAATACCCGAGCAGTTTCAGGGTAAGCTTGCTTTTCGAAACTTGATATAGATTGAAGTTGATTGATCTGACCATTTACCATGAGCAATCATAGAGTTATTGGCTAAGTTACTTAAGAAGAAAAATTCTGTTCAAATACACTCTTAACGACTTAAGATCTCATTCTTTTATTAGAAACAAATTTTTGGGGCTTAAAAAATCGAAGAATCTAAGACATGCAAAGAGGGTTTTAATAATAGAGTTAAACGACTCAATTGTCAAACGGCTTAAATTCAGAGCGTCAAGTATCCATACGTTGCAGCTGGCAGACTTTTCAGGCAAAGGCAAATACGTTAATTTTGGCGTTTCTTTGCTGTTGTTTACTCATTATCAGTAAACTTTTTTTAATAAGAACTGGACGCCGTTTAGGCGTGAACTCGGGCTTCCTATGGGTTCGACTAGGCATTAAAGTTGGGGCTACAGTACTTTCTGCTGGAGTAAAAGAAATAATTGGTGAACACAAATTAGCAAAGGCTTCTAATTTGTTGAAGCTACTGAGTATTGGCTCAAGGTTGTGCAGTTATTGCGAGATTTAAAAAAAAGTTCAGAGCTACAATCATTGTTACAGTCAATCGTGATACAGCCAGCATTTAGTACTGTGAAAAGAGTGTTTGCTGGCCGAGGATAGCGTGCCAGAATGGCAAAGAACTACTACTCATTTTCGCCGATTGTTTTTCACTGCCACGCATGCGCATAAAGAAGCTTTACAACAACGCTGCTGTGTCTTTTCATCCTGGTCTTCGTTATTAGTGGGAAAAATAACAGTAAGTTGTTTCTCAGGCTCAAATGAGCCCGAGAATTTTCTGTTCCAGCGGTAAAAGAACAAGCTGGTGACTGCGATGGCAAGGAAAGCTGCAAACACCAAGCCTGCTACGATCCAGGTACTTGATATATCCCCCCTGTTAAGAACTGCATCGACTATAGGTGTGTTATCCAAGTCGGGAAGAGTAGTGTTTCTCGTTGATGGAGGCGTTTCACCTCTGGTTGGTCGAGCTGTAGAAAGTTACAATAATTAGTTTCTTTTAACTGAGTTTGAGTTTTTCAACTGCTCAAGCAATGAAGCGACACCAGCAAAGATGCGATAGTCATTATAAGAAAACTGGAGTAAGTCAAATGCTGTTGTCAGTGTGGTTGGTAGCCTGCAGTTAAAGAGATCTTCGGTTATACAATGCTCTAGGTCTAGAAAAAGCTTTTCTTTTGTCTATGTGCATAACAGCAACTCAGATGGGAGATCGCTCAGGATTTGTACGGACCATTACACAATGGATCATTTCCTATGAAACCAAACAAACAAACAAACCAAACCACTGATAGCGCACTAGATTAATTATTAAATATGGAGTGAAACTTGTCAATCTGAGGAAGTTAAATATCCGTCAGTAGCATATTAGACGATAAAATTGTAACAGGAGACCCACTGCCGAAACTGTAACAGGAGACTCACTGCCGAATACCCTGCCACCTAGTATGATCTTTTATTCTTGATGATAACGCGCATCTATTTCTAAATTACGAGGAATGTGTAGTAAATAAACTACTGTGTAGCGAGGGGGTGTTTTGTAGTTAAACAGCCGTTTCTACTGTAAGTATAAAACCCGTTGCCGTTTATGGCGTGAAACCAGAACAGTATGCAAATATCGGTATATGAAATCATATGTAAATACGAGGATATAAAGAGCAAGCGTGCTGCAAAGAACAAGAACAAAGGTGATGTTAATGGTAAAATATAGAATGTGAAAGCGTCGACAGAAAAAAGTAGGCAAACAAAGGATTGATAAGGTTTAATTTTAACATACTTTTCCATGTTGGATTCGTTGCAGTCCCAATAATGGAAAATTGTTTCGCTTCATCATCGCCAGAAGTGCAGGCAAAGTAGCAATTACCATGACAAATAATTTTTCCCAAGCTTTTACTCCAGCTAGAATTGACATGCAGCCGCTGATTACTATAGGCCTCTGCTAGAATGTCTGTTCTCTCATAAACCAACTGCTGTAAATCTCCAGAAAAATTTTGCTTTGCCAGCGAGTGGAAAAACTTCTTGTTGCCAGGAATTCCCCCAAAGTATATAGCCGAGGAATTAAAAAAAGTCAGTTTGGTGTATGCTTCTCCTTTTGTTGTATTTTTATGTTTTAGCCCATCGACTCGATAAGTAACTAGCGTGTCTAACCGTCGGAATTTTACTGTGTGCCAGCGGTTATCATTAACAGTGACTTTTTTGTACTGAAGGAAGACTGGCCCTGCAAGCAAAAATGACAAAAGACGTTTAATTAAGAACCGGTAAAAAAACAAAAAGAGAGTGCACTTCTTAGGGTGCATCCTATTGCACTCTTCTCTTTGCGCTAACTTTTTTGGGCGAACCCTTTGCACTTTTCCTTTTGCTCGAACTTCTTTGGGCGCATCTCTCTGCACCCTTCCCTTTGCGCGCACTTTTTATTGCGTATCCCTTTGCACTCTTCTCTTCGCTCGTAGTCCTTTCGGGACATTCATCTGCACCCACTCCTCTGCGCACAACCCTTTTCGCGCGCTCTTCTGCGCGCCATCTTCAGCACGCTCCTTTTTTGCCTAAAATCTTCTGCACGCTTTCCCACTGTATACACTAATCCTTGTACGCACCTCCCCTGCAAGCAAACCCCTGCATGTCATTGAGTTTTTATATATCGTTCTTACGGGTAGTTTTACTTTTTGTAGCTGCTGCGCATGCGCGACAGTAGCTACAATGCTATTGTTTTGATGGATAGGGTCAATTTTAGGTTGGTACGCCGTGTAAGACCGCGCGAATTTTCCCGAAATTTTCTGTAACCACAAGATTTATAACAAAGACTCCCGAGAATTTTTCTCACTGCTTGATGAGAAAACAATGCCTCATGTGTTTATGTTATTGCTAGCCGCATCTACGGCTGCAGTTACACAAGGAGTTATCTCTTGGTGAGAAAACAACGCCTCATATTTATGTTATTGTTAGCCGCATCTGAGCTCGCTAAGAAAAATCCATTGAAAATAAAATTTCGAAAAGATCTTGTCGAGTCGTACAAACCTATTGTTTGGGCCGAGCACCGACCAATTTTCATGTTGCAGAATGTCAGTCATTTCTCAAATAACCACTTATCTCGAACAACAGGGCTAGTCATTCAATGTACGAATCTTATGTAATCCGTAACTAAACAGCAAGTGCTATGGGCACGTAGTCCTTACGACAACCTTTTCTAAAATAGCTGTACATACTAAACAGCACCGTATTCACATACCGATGGAAACAAGAACGCAGTAGCTACACGCGCGCATTGCAGGCCTATTTTTTAGTATTGTTATATATTGTCGTATTAACTCTTACACTGTGACGTAGTCGTTGCGATAAAGCAAAAATAAAAGTTAAGAGAATAATTGTTTGATGAATAAAATGAACAAATTACCTCCTCCTAAGTTAATCTGTATTACCAAATGCCCGTTGACTATCTCTACGGTAAGTATATCGTTGTTGCCTGTTAGTGCGTGCAATAGTATGCCATTTGGTTCACTTGTTTTAAATCGGAGTAGGATGCGATTTCGAGGTTCATCTGCCTCGAGGTTCACTTTTTTCTCAATGAAACCACTTCCGTTCAAGGTGAGAAACGGCGCCGCTAGATGAAACAAAAGACAGAAGTTACATATCGACGTGTAAGAGGAAGCACTAGTGCAACACCCAATGGCGGCAACGAGAAAAAGAACGTCCAACCGCCTTCAAACAGACTAAAGACGTCAAAATCGGCCTCAAGTGATCTGTAGGTATTACTACCCATTTCTTAAGAAAGGCCCCTCCCATGGATGTTTCGTTCCTAGCTTTGGACCTTGACGAAAAAAAACCACGAAGCATTCTGTCTCTATAAGGTTCCTATTAGCCAAGTTAAACCACAGTTTATCTAGAGACTGGTTACGAAAGCCGGTAAACTTCAAAAGGGAATTACAAAGAATGTGCAAAGATGACTTGTTGTAGGTTGAACGAACCGTGACCGTGCACACTCTTTGTCCCAGGTGTAAGACTGGCTACTTGTTGATTTGTATTTCAAAACCTTATAAATTTTGTGCACCTTCAGGACTAGTAAACAAAAGAAAACGACAAACAAATACCCACAACATTGGTTTCATAACCAGT
>JAOBAT010001697.1:0-10948 GCA_026413305.1 Hydrozoanthus tunicans
TTGAATCCCTATATTACTTTTAAAACAAATATTTCGGTCTTTCGACCTTCATCAGTGTTCTTGTACGGTGTTTACAACATTCTTCTATATATATAAAAACTAAATTAAATATATATATTTATGAAGACAAATAACAGGAAAAGGATCTCGTGAAATTGACAGGAATCGAACAATTCAAAGAGCAAATCCAACAACATCGAGCTTGCCTTTGTCAACGGATTAGATCAATTAAAGGGTGAATTAGGAATTAAGCAATACTTAGGAAAAAACTAGCTTTAAAAATAAAGCAAAAAAAAATAAATAAATAAATAAACCCAAAAGAGCACTGATAATACGGGCCTGCGCAAAAGCCAAAATTCGAGATAGTGGTTTTTTCTGTGACAAAAACTCGGCTGACGGCGTTTCCTGCGAGCATTTTGTTTTTGGTCGATTCAATCTCTCTAGACTATATTATTTGAACTTAGTTTGAAGTGCTATCCTACAATGTGTGTGGTCAGTGAAACAAAAAATAATAAAAAACAAAAAAACAAGCATAGAAATGTAGCGTGAAATTAGAGCAATACTAAAACCAATTCAGCTTTTTTATTAAGTTCCAGTCAAGTCTTAAAAGTCTTAACTGTAATTAAAGAGCAAATTTGAGTTACCAAGCATTTTACAGGTTTGTTATAATTATAGTCTATGTAATGGCATTTCAGAATTGCCAGCGTTGAGTCTTGTGGGGATTTAAAATGTTGCTTGCACGCGCAAAAACACTCAATCGGCTAGATTTTGCCAAACGACTGAAGATGTCCTTTTCCTGTTAACTCCCTAGATATATATCTGTTCTGACGAAGCTGTCTTTGTCATGCATTGTACTTGTATCCAAATGTGTTTATAAAAAAGGCCGTCTACCCTTACAAAGCACCATACAATCTTTTGTGATTTTATTTCTTTTTATTAAAATAAACAAACTTTTCAACAAGCATGCAAATGTCTTGGATCAACAAAGAAAAAAACCGCTTTTTTTAGATGCAGTTACAGACAGAAGCACAACATTATACGCAGGACAACGGTCCACTAAATGCTTAAGTGATAGCTAGATATAGATAGATTCGCAGAAAGACTCCTAAACTATAGAAGGATTTGTTTGTCGAGAAAAATGTACTTTAACTGACCGTAAGCTTTTTGAGATGTTGGTCGAGGCTTTTTACCGAAATGCTGTTTGTCTCTTCTTGGAAGGTCTCAAGACACATTGTAAAAGCCTGGTTATAGGCCTCTCGTATCTGTTCTTTAGTACAAGGTAATTCTCCCTGAAGCTGTGACTCCATCACTCTATTGAACACCGCAATAGCCAACTCGGTCGCCCGTGAACACTTGGACGAGACAAATCGGTCCCACGCACTCTCAATATTTGGAACGGCCCCAGGCTGGTTCAAGGCGTCCGTGTATATTTCAACAAGGTCGGCAAGAGCTGATAAGTATAGAAAAATAAAACATTTGTCTAAAACATTTCAAGAAAAGAAATCTTTAAGATAAAGGTGTTTTGACTTGTGAAATGTTTTGAGTGTAAAGAGAACATTCATTTTATTCTAATAAACGATGTGGAGGTATATCTGAAAACAATAAAAGCTGGTAAAAAGTTCAAAAAGTCGTTAAGTAAGTTCATATCTTTTTGAATAACTGTTTTTGTAGTGTTCCCCATGGTTGTAAGATCGCTGTTTTGTATTTCTGCTCATCCCGTTTTCTTTGATTGTGGACTGAATATTGAGTACTGTTAAAATTGCTTTAGTGTCATTATCTAAATTCAAGCGGGTAGTTACAAAGATAACTCACTTTACGTTGGCACCTAATTAGCTTGGTCCCTAAACTCTGGTTTCTATACTTAATGCACTAATTTTAAAGTCGTGTGTTAGGAGAGTAACACCAGAAATTTCAGTATTCGCGGTAAAACGCAAAAAAAAATATGTCATTTACGTAAGTATTATAGAATAAAAATCCAAGTTTTGTTCTGCACAAAGGGCAGATACAATTAAACGAACAGTAAACTTGAAACAACCTCTGTTTGACGTTTGGTTAGGATCTACGACACAAAGTCTGACAAGTTTGCCTTTTACCTTTTTGACAACCATATAAACTAATATATTTCAGTTGCAATGTATTTCTTAGTAGTTTATAAGAACCAGTACTTACCCTCTCCAGTGACAAACTCTCCATCATGAAAACTTTTTTTCGGACACAACTTCTCGTAAAGAACAGGTTTGAATTTCTCAATACCCTCCAGAAACTTCACATTGATCATGTGATGTTTATCCTCGTCATTTAGGTTTTGAACGACATCTGGATCAGTTGTAGGAGAAGGCAGCAAGAACGCATCAAATTCTGGGAACAGCGTAATTATATTGTCAGCTACGTCTTGTGATTTGTCTCTCTGTGTGCCCTCCGGGGTTTGAAAAACCTGGTTTAATCAATAAATAGCACATTTCACACACATATCCAAAACTATTTTAACAAATTACCAAACCACATAGACAATTTTTGCCTAGGAGTGTGGGGTTTATAGAGTATCATGACACGGTACTAATTTTATGTCTTATAAAAGAGCGAGCTTTAAAATATGTGCACACCAATTTAGAGGAAAATGCTACAAAATTAACGAGGTCAAATGTACTTTGCAATATAAATTTTAACACTCACAGTTTATGGTCATTCTTAGGCTAACTAACAACTAAACTATACGTTCTTTGATAAATTAAAAGGTGGATGTATTTTGCTTACTCGGAAATGATATAAACGTGACTGTTTTAAAAGGTTTGGGATACTGACCCGATAAAGTTTTTTTAAATATGGGTTTTGTGAATTTATGAAAAAGTAAGAATAAAAACGCTACGAAAAAGTTTAGAATGATGATAGCAAAATGAAAGTACTAGCTTTTTTAACAGTCAGTGAAGTTAAAAAACAAACCTTTAAAAACTAACTTATACCTCATTCAACAAGTAGTTCCTTATGTTGGAGTAACCACTGGGTAACTGTAAGAGAACGTCTCTTAAAAGCCAGATGAATGCTGGAAAGGTCTTCTGGAAACGTTTGCGTTCTTCGTCATCCCGTGTCTTTGTTGCTTGAAAATGTATGCTTTGGGATAGACTTGCAATAAAGCTAATTTGCGTAAAGGCTTAACTTGATTGTTTAATTGGCTTCAAATCTAAGATTCATCTTTAAATTAAGATCTGGACTAAAATCTGCGACATATCATATCTAAAAACAATTAAAAAGATCATCTGCAGCACATGTAATACATGTATAACTACAAGCATATAATTATGGAAACTGAAGTAAAGGTAGGTATTTCGGTAGGTAGGTAGTTAAGCAGTTAGGTGTGGAAGTAAGTTCGTAGGTAGGTAAGTAGGGTTGTAGGAAAGTAGGCTAGTACAACAGCTATAGGTATGTTTCTAGGTATATAGATAGGCAGTCAGATTTGTAGGTAGGTAGGTGATATACAGATAGGTAGACCGGTTTGTATATAGGTTTGTAGGCACTGAAGTATAGAGATATAGATGTGTAGGTAGGTATATATATAGCTAGCCAGATTTGTAGGCAGTCTGGTAACTAGGTAGGCTTGTAGGTAAGTAGATAGGTATGCTTTCAGGCAAATGTGGAGGTTGGCAGGTATATTTATGCAGGCACGTAGTACTAGTAGTTATAGATAGCTAGATAAGTAGATAGAGAGCGTAAAGAAAGGAATAAAGGATACTCTAATGAATTCAGGTCGTTTCTCTTTGCCAGATTAGGAGAACTGTAGATCAAGACAGAAGTCAACAGTACAACGAGGGTAAAAACGCGATGATCGTCCGGATCTTTTATCTTCGGATCATCAGTTCCCTCGGAATCCAGTAACACTACTGTGAACTCCTCGCCGTTTTCATCCTTGAACTTTTCTGCCACCACCGACATCCAGATACCCTTGGTTTGGGCATCAAGTGAATGGCCCAAAGGAAATATCGCGCCTTGTTCAAACACTTTGCTGGGAATGTAACTCTTGCCTCCACGGAGCGGTCCTGCGACTCCAACAACACATACGTGACCTTTTATTTGACGAAGCTTATCTAATGCTTCTTTGTAGGGTTCGATCTTGTTCCTTTTGACTTCCTTGTTTATGGACATCTCCGCCGTATGCGGATTCCACAGACAATTATCAGGGATGCACAAAGGTATTGCTCTTTTTGGGTCTGACATGGCACTGATATCTTCAAAAAACCTAAAGGTGACAAAATTAAATGAGGGAACAAAGGTACTAAGACCTTAACTATGGGCTTTTCCACGGATAGGTAAGGTTCACTTTAAAGTCTTTTGCTCATCAAAAGTGAAACAAGGACTCTAAACGAAATTCATTCTAAGGGAACTTTCACGGCTTTCTTGTTTTAAGGACACAAGTAACAAAGGAAGTATGAAGAAGGATAAATAAAAAAGTCACACAATCATAAGAAATTAAAAACGAATCTAACTTGCGTCTAAGTTAGCTCCGGTTAAGCGACTGCTGCGTGCTTTAAGCATTACTTGCTGCAGCTTGTTTAAGCGAATTACCAGCAGTCGAGTCTTAAAAAAACTGTATTTTTCTTCTTTCGTTCGTACAGGCCGCATTACATTCACTCATAGCTTAATATTCCGTATTTTTCTCTGTATGCCGATTGTTTTGGGTGTTTCTGAACCTGTGCTAAAATTGGGTTGTAAACAAGGTAACTTCGCCGCTTTCCAGGTCATTAGTTTCAACTGTCTATTTTTTTTATGTAGAATTTGAACGAAAAAAAGTTCGTTTTATTGATACCGCATAAATCTAATTTACCGGCAAACAATAAAAGAAACTATAGTTGACGCAAAAACAAACTGGTCGCTTCTTATTGGCGAATATGCCCTGTCTTAAAAAATTAAAAAGCAAAGTGATCAAAAGTTGTGAGTGTCGTAAGACAGAGTACTTCAGTAAAAACATATACTTATCTCTCTGGTTTCCATTAAAAAAATTAATCTTAGTCCACTGGTACAACTCAATCAAATTTAATACTTTCAGCAACCAATAAGCGTCTCATCTTATTAATTGGAAGCAAGTCTGGCAGTCATGAGCATACGGTATCGTCATGCCTTTTCGATGATAACACGCTTTTCACTTGTCAAAGTGTTTTTAATTGTTTTGTTTTTTCCTACTCAGTCGCGCCTTGAGACTTAACTTCAGTTCGTACTGGGCAGTATTTGAAGACATGTTTATCATTAGTAGTCCAACACGAATTGCTTAATCAGGTCTGATAGAAACAAATTGGATCTTGACATTTGCATACACGCTTTTCTTGTAAGAACTAACATAAGTTTTATCGAGGCTTATTGTTCTTAATTTTTTGGCAATTCGAGCCTCTAATTGTTCTTGTTTCTATACCTGGTTTAAATCGAAGAAAAACTAAGGAGTTGCAGTACAAGCATGTATTGGAAAACGAATTTGACAAATTTGTCCCCCGGATATATCGTGGATTCGCTGGGTCATTTTCGCGAGACAATTTCCAGTGATTGTAAACTGCGAATCAAGCCCGAGTCTAGCTTGTTCTTAAATTTTGCCCAATCTAAGCTTCCCTTTGTCGGCGGCGCAGTGGCCGGGCGATTAGCGTGCTCGGCACGTAATTCGAGCTCCGGTCAGATCACTGTGTCTGTGCCCCGACTTGTTCTAGTCAGCCAGTTCTGCTGAGGGCTAACCTGCGATGAAATAGTGTCTCGTCCAGGGGGACTCAAAGACTTTTAATGGTTTCATCCTATTATGGTTATTTTAATGGTTTTATCCTAACTATGGAAACCGGACATAAGAGCCGACCTAATGAGCTACTTAGGCTCGAGGAAGGACTTATATAGCCTCATTATCATAAAAAATGCGTGTATACCATAACAAGATGCTGACCAGAACCAGGATACTCTAATGCAAATCTTAATCGCCAAGCACAAGAGTCGCCGCACACACGAAAACAAACCTACTCATTTGCATAAGTTATCAAACTTACCAGCGATTTACTCGGCAATTGTGGATACTTTGTTTCTGTTTGATCGATGCAGGTTGCTTGGGTAGTTTTGTTGAATCGTATTGAAGTTACAAATCTGTCGAGGTGCAATGAAACAACTAAATATTAATTTACCCAACGATTAATTTAAAGAATTAGTTGTAGCTTCTCAGAATCAATTTTTAAACTAGAACTTTCCAGGAATCCCGAAGATTTCAGGGAAAAAAACGAAAATAGGAGTCAGGTAAAAGGCGCAATTCTAAGAACAGTAGCAATTCTGTGGCGGTAAGGCAAATTTTTAGTTCTTATTTTGCCTAAAAACAACAATGAAAAATTAATCTAATAACGTGAAAGCAAAAGTGTGTTTTAATTGGTAACGTAGGAGTGCATGCTGCACAAATCTTTAACAAGGGAAAAAGCCGGAAACTTGCATGGGGCACAAATCACCCCTGATTATCTATTATCAATGTTGCAAAACATGCTACGTTCCCCAGTAATGAGCCAGTTGTTTAAAAAACAAAATCTTGTGTTAAAAATGTTTTCAGTTTTGTTAAGTGTTGCTTTTCCACAATTTCGTGTCGAGTTTGTAGCAATCCCGATTTATGCATACCTTGCCTGGCCTATATTGCGTCACTTCGAGCCCGAGCCTTGAAAAACTGTCTGTTGAACTCAAGAAATAGTTCTTCAGCAATTTTACTGCAATGCGCATAAGGAAGAAAGTTTGTTATCCCTGTAGCTTCGAGCGACCTCGAACCACCACTCCCTTCGAAGAATAGCGTCTCCAAATAAAATTGTTGCCACTCATTAGCAAATCAGGTCGCTTCGATCAAGGAAATGACCAATAGCGTTCCAAATTTATAACACGTCATCTTCCGGGAATTGCTTTTGTTTGTATGTTACAACAAACCATGCTGATCTCTGATTGGTTCAAGTGTTACAAGCTTATTAACTTACTAGGCTCCCAAGTTGACGGAAAGTGACAGTCTTGGGAAATTTGGTAAAATGCAAATAAAAGTTGAGGTAACCTCCGAAGCCAAGACACAAAAATGATGACACATTAAAACACATAACTCGCACTTTATAGTAGCATATTTGCTACACATTTGCGAAAACAAAATAGACCTCAAGTAAGCGGACTGCAAAGTTAGACATAAACCCATTAACGTACAAACCAATGCTATTTAAATGTCGCGGGTTCGATCTTGAATTTTCCTTTTGAATGTGGTGATGTTGATCAAACAACACACCAGACACAAAGAACTACTCGCATTTGATCGTTTTGTTTGAAAACTTATTTACTGATCTATACTCCAAACGGAAAGCGGCGACTATGCGCTTAAATCCTTCAGACTGAGGTTACGTGAAGAATGGCATCTCGATTATAATCATATTTATCAGTTCTAAAAAGTCACGCGTTGCAACACAAACAAGCTTCATCCTTCACGAGAGAAATGAACGGCGGAATCACAGGCGTAACAACTCTAAAGCCGATTTCCTCAGCATGAAAACGGGACTGACGCAAACATAAGAGCGACTGATTAACAAACAACATTAACAAATATGCCGAACAATTCTTCTTCTGCATGCGCATTCGTTCCTCGTGAAAACAAAAAAGAATGTATTGACAGTTTCTTGTACCTAGCCAATCAAAGCAATCGTTACGCCTTGCTGCCGTGCACGATAATTACACAAAAAGCTGTCAAAACATTGTTACAAGAACCAGGCTGGAGGCTATCTTGGCTGTGGTTCAACATTTTGGCGACTTCTGCCTCAAAATTGTTATTGATTCTTATTTCCTAACTTTATGAACATACATATACACCTCAATCTGAACAAGGATTAAATAATTTAACTGTTAAATTTCAGCCAGGTGATTGGGCAATCTCGGCCTGTGCGTTCTTACAAAGATTGTTTTTATAAAAAAAGAGCGTGTAAATCTCATGTCAAGCTTTTATTTTGTACGTTTCCAGACTTTTTCTTCTGCTGCTTTCGGTGAGACATAAAAGAATATATAGAGAGAAAACTTGTCTATGACTAGGCCGGTAACAACAAAAATAACAATAATAATGAAAAACAAAGGCAATAATAGTAAAGATAATACAAATAATAATAATAATAACAATAACAATAATAATAATAGTAATAATGATTCATGAAACAAGGAGGCACTTCAGGAAATAGATAAGAAGTCTAGAAAAATATCATGAGAGTGAATAGGGAGATACCGTAAAAGTGACGTTGCCAGAATATATGTACCCAGGAAAAAGGGAGGAAGAGGCCTGGATTGGCAATCAGTTGTGAGAACTGGATAATGGGAGAAAAGAACAACTTGAGTTGGTGTGTGAGAAATAGCAAAGAGATACTACTCAAGAAAGTTTGAGATAGCAATGTAATCAACATCTCATAAGCTGTAGACCCAAAGAAGTACAAAGTGAATGAAGTAAATGAGACAGAGAACAAATAGAAGCAGAAAACAATGCATGCGCAGAATGTGAGAGAAAAGGAAGGTCATGACTGGGATAGATCGCTAGGAATGTTGAAAGGATGTACTGAGGCCCTGATTTGCAGCGCTACAATCAATTTTTCGTTTAAAAACACAAGTTACATAGGAAGTATCAAGAAGGGAAAAAACATAGTAATAAAATCATGAGAAGCTAAAACGAATTTAACTTCCGTCTAAGTCAGCTCCGGTCAAGGGACTTCTGCGTGCTTTATGCATTACTTGCTGCAGCTTGTTTTAGCGGGTCACATGCCAAAGATATAGCAAAGGAACCGAATCTTAAAACAAACTGTATTTTTCTTCTATCCTTTAGACAGGTCGCATTACTTTCAGTCACAGCTTTATACTCGGTATTTTTCTGTTTGCCCATGCATGGTTATCGGTGTTTCCATTGAGTCTGTCGGTGTCTGCCGGTTATAAACAAGGTCACTTCGTCGTTTTCTAGGTCATTAGCTTCGACTATATATTATTTTCTTAGCATCAAGTTTTGAGCGAGAAGTTGGTATTATTGATTCTCCATAACAAAATCTAATTTACCAGCAAAAAACCGAAGAAACTATTACTGACGCAAAAATACGTTGGGCGAACAGTTTGTACGTCGCGAAAATTAAGGGTTTTGTGTGCCGTTAGACGGAGTATTGAGTAAAACCGTATGCATATCTCTCTGGTTTCCAAAAAGGTGGATCTTAGTCAACATTTCAAAACCATTACAACCTAATCAAATTTAAGGCTTTTTCAGCAACCAATTGTTTCACTTTAATTAAAAGCCAGTCGTGTACATACGCTATGGTCATGTCTTCTCGATAACACGCTTCCGATTTATAATAGCATTTGTTTCGAAGTTACTCAATCACATCTCGAGGCTTGACTTCACTTTGTACTGAGCAACGCTGGAATGTATGTTTAAGGTTAGCCGTTTAACACGATTTGTTTCACGAGGTTAGACAAAAACAAACCGGTTCACGACAATCAGTGTAATATACCTCAATGAGATACTAACCAGAACCAGGATATTCTGCAGATAAATATTAATTCGCCAAGCGCAAGAGTCGCACACGAAAACAAACCTCTTGATTGCACAAGTTATACAAACTTACCAGAGAGTACTTTTCAGGTTCAACTCGCTTTACTCGGCAACTGTGAATACTTTACAACTGTTTGATCGATGCAAATCGCGTGGGTAGTTTTCATTGAATCGTACTGAAGTTACGGATCTGTCGAGATGTAATTAAACCACAAACTTTTAACTTACCCAAAGAGTAACTTAAAGATATAGCTGTAGCTTATTAGAATCAACATTCAAACTAAATGTACTTTCCGAGAATCTTGACGGTTTCCGAAAAAATATCAAAAAGTAAAATCAGACGGAATTCTAAGAACAGTTGCATGCAAAATCATCTGTGGCGTTAGACTATTTGGTCAAGATTTCAATTCTTTACAGCCTAAAACCAACAGTGAAAAATTATTTTTGACAAAGTAAAAGAAAAAGTGTGTTACCATTGGTAACGTAGGAGTTCTTGCTGCACAAATCTAAAACGTTCCACGAAAATGTCAATGAATTAAGATTACTTGTTTAAAAAATAAAACTTCCTTTACCAATGTTTTTAGTACTGTTAAAGTGCTGATTGCCCGCAAAATATACCTTTTAGAGCTTGAAGCAATCCCGACCTATGCACGCGTATGTCTTATCTGGCCTGTACTGCGTCGAGTTACTTGCGAACCTCCACTCCCTTTAACTGAAGGTAAACGTTTCCCTTTAAAGCTGTTGCTAGTTGTTACCAAATCTGGTTGCTTGGATCAAGGGAATGACTAATAGCGTTCAAAATTTATAAAAACTCATCTTCCAGGAATCGTGTCCGTGATTGTGTAGTATGGGGAATAGCTCTGTCGAAGATGTAACTCGACTTTTGGTACAAGGATCGCTGCCACATTTTGTTCTTGCTTGGTTGTTCTTGGTCTTACATGTTCTCTGCTTTTAGACTTTCAACAAAACTCTAATTCCGAACTGGCGTTCGAGCAACTATATATCCTTTTGTTCTTAAAACCACTCCTATTCATGTATCATAAGATAGTCGATTTCATGTAAATATAATTTAAATCTTAAAAGCATTTTGTAGGAACCTTGTAATTTTGTCAATCTTAGTTAAAATACTAATTGCGTTACGCGGGAAATCATGTTTGCGTTCGCACTCGTTTACGTCAGACAAACGACGCCAATTGATAACAGATATTTCATCAGAAGAAAACAGTATGTAATCCCATCTATCGTTTACTTTTGCTAAACATGTTTTTTTTTCGAACTATAATTTTTGTCGGTCAAATTGAGTAAAACGAATACGACCAGTTCAAACGCAGCACAATTTCCCTTAGTCTCCTTCGCAGCCGTTATGGTGTCGGTCTAGGCCCAGGATCTCACGGTCCCTCCCCCACGAACGGCTGCTCA
>JAOBAT010001708.1:0-10947 GCA_026413305.1 Hydrozoanthus tunicans
CTTGTTTAGCAGCAAAAAGCTGTTGTAGTTAATGAAATCAAATGTTTTAGCTTTGGTTTGTATTAATATCTTGTTGAGCAATTTATGCTACACAAAAATAAACAACGAGCGTCCACTCTGTTCAGTGATAGAAATTAGTTCACGAAAGAAGTGCTAAGGTAAAAATGAGCTGCACGCAAGTTTTTCTCGCATTTCCTGAGTGAACTAAAAATACACAAGTGTTTCTATCAATGAGTAGAGCAAGCAAGGGAGTTTTATATTTCTTTTAGAACATAAGCCAAAAAAGCAGTTGACAAACTCCCGCCATGACGTATGCAGATGCACTCTAATCGTGTTAAGAGTGCGTCACCACAGCCAATCAGAACACGCGTTATATCTCCTTCATTTTATAATTTACGTTGGTTTTCATTTCAGCGGGTCTTGAAACCGGCCCCCTGTTAAACAGAAAATCATTAGATAAGACAACAACAAAACAATAACAAAACGGTGCTCTACGAAATTAAAAATAAAAAAGTCAAGAATAGTTTGAATGGTTTCCCATGATCAGGATTTGAGTGAATAACTCCATATAAGGATTGCCAAGTGACGTAAGCATAGGTCTCTTCATATTCAACTTTTCAGAACTAATAATTATTCAAAGTTTTAACGTTCTGCACGGTATAAGATCAGTTTCATCATTTATGAGTTAATTAAGCTTGCTAGAAAACCCTCTTTAATTTAAATCTAGTACTGGTACTTCATTTTTTTTCGATATGTAGGGGAAGAATGCCTCCAAACCTTCGTAGAAAGCTTCACGCCTTCGGAGCTTGCACTCAGTTTGTTCTCTGGTCAGGGGAGCTCCCAGCAAAATGGGTGTAGCCAGTAGCCCACGAAACAATAGTATTAATTAAAAGTTGTCCTAAATAACGTGCTAAGTTCTGTTTATCTGAAAATGCAGTTGGAAATCAAATCGAGTCACTGCATCTGCACTTCAAGTCTACAGTTGAGATTGAGCCTAGCTACCACCGCCATCACAACCACCACCACCACCTTGTGTTACACTATATATAAGACTAGGTTAGTCTATGTTAGACTATAATAGACTATATATACGTAAGACTATGTCTGATCTGCTGGAGGAAAGGCTCCGAAGACTGGCCACGCACACACCATTGAGCAACGCATAATTCAGATTCTCTTCAGCAATTTCGCTCTGTATAAACCCTATAAACTCAGTTAAAATGTCGATTTTCATTAAGTCGAATTGAATACTTATTATCATTTTGTTTAGACCATTAACAATTAATGAGTTCTGCCCGAGTGCAGATGCGATTTTTTTTGTTGTAGGTACTGCAAGAGAGAGAGATGAGCCTAAAAAACTGTGGCCTTCTTTATTCAATGGCTCGTACTGTTTGATGAAAACAAAATTTCAGGAGTTTCCCAGAATAGCAAAGAAGTTTTTCAAGGATTCACAAAACAAAACAAAACAGTATTAACTTTAACTTGAGCAACCACGACGCAAAAATTATTGCCAGGATCTTCGACCTTCGAAGAGCAAGATGACAAAATCTGACCAAAATTGCGAGAAAAATATTTCTTGAAATTTAATCTAAATACAAAATGTACAATTGCAAGCTAGATGCTTTGATTTGTTTTTCAGTAGCGCTGAAACATTTTCCACAAAAGTCCAGGAGTATTCCAGGAATACAGGGAAATTGACTGTTTTGGCAGGAGTTTCCAGTCCTGAAGGGAATTTTCAGAATTCCATAAGTTTTCTTGGAATTCCAGGCGTAGTGTGAGCCAAGTTTGTTTGCTCTTATCATTGCTAAGTTTACGAAGCGTTTCGTAAAATGTATAGCGGCCTGAGGTTCTTGTTATTGTGGATGAACTTTAAAAACGTTGCTTGCGTTGGAATTAAAATCGTATGTGGTTGCAAAGGTACGCAGCTTGCCGCTTAAACATTGGTGATTTGCCTTGTTTTAATCCCTTACTAATCTTATTTTTAAGCAATCAAATATATTTGTCAACAACGAAACATCCTATATACAGCAGGAACTTTAGCTTGCTCAAAATTTGGCAACTTGCAAAAAAAAAAAAAATCAAATAGAGGATGTTTCGCGGTGGAGGATCCAAAGCAAGAAAAAATAGGAGTCAAAAGTTAATCAGTTCAAGTTATCCTTGAAAGGGAGGAGAAGAAAAAGGCAAAAAGAGAAGAATTAACCCAATGGTTACTTCAAGGAAATGGTAAGAGGGAACGATCGCTAGCAAAAGAGTGGGTTCGCTCCAAAAATGAGGCACCCATTCTGACGGTACACAAGGAACAAAAAAGGAAAATGAACCAACTTTTGATTGATGTGTATTTAGATGATTTTGCAACCGATTTAACATTGCTAATTGTTTTATAGAGAGGAGTTTTCAAGTTGAGGATCGCAAGCTGTTTGAATGCTGTCAAACGTTGGATTGCGAAAAACGAAATGCGGAGGAAACATTTTCTAAACGGTTCAAGGGCAGTAGTCTTTCTCGAAACGATTTTAAAGCTTACAACAAAAACAACAAAAAGTTGAACTAGAGCTATTCAAACAACCTGCACAAAAAGCGTTAATCCGTTAAATGTGAAAATATTAAGGTACAAGTAAACTACTTGCGCATGTAAATAGCTTTTTGTCAGTACGGAAAGATCTATTATACATCTTTCCACTGGAAATCGCACGAACTTCACACAACTGACTCGTGCTAGGCCCAGACTTAAGAACTATAAACAAACCGATTTCAAACTGAACTCTAAAGCGAAGCAACTTTTAAAGTTGAGGTGCTTGAACACTTACAAAGAAAATTTGAAGCTTCATAAAATTTACATGAGGACAAATGTAAAAACATCATTATCGCAACTGAAGATGACATTCATTTCACTCTGAGAATTAATGACCTACTCACAGTTGAGTTTATTTGGCTTAATTGTTAACGTTACTAATTAAATTACGATTCACTTTGGAAAACAGCCGGGTAAAATAAGTTTACTTTACGATTTCAAACTGAACTCTAAAGCGAAGCAACTTTTAAAGTTAAGGTGTTTGAATACTTACAAAGAAAATTTGAAGCTTCATAAAATTTACATGAGGACAAATGTAAAAACATCGTTATCGCAACTGAAGATGACATTCATTTCACTCTGAGAATTAATGACCCACTCACAGTTGAGTTTATTTGACTTGAATTGTTAACGTTACAAATTAAAACACGATTCACTTTGGAAAACAGCCGGGTAAAATCAGTTTACTTTACGTCTGAACCGCTGCGTTAAGTTTATTTGCTTTGAATAGCTAATGGTAAATCCCATTGACCATGAGATGCCGAGACAGCCTTTTTAAAATCATAACCAGGGACTTTGGACAGCCGCAATGAAAAATCTGAGACTTAGAATTGAAATGCAGAGACACCAAACAAATTTCAAGCAAAACAGAGATTTCGAGCTCTGCCGGAAACGTCGCCGGAGAATACAAACCATTCTGTAAGAAAACTCGAGACTGCGATAGGGCGAAAAAACAAAAGAATTGAAACTTCGAGATAAGACAAAAAGAAAGACGAAAATTCGAGATAAAGCCGTACATTTTCGAGAATTTCGTTTTTTGAGGAACCATTCGCTAATCCTTAATGGTGAGAACATAAATAATGAGTCATTAATTTTCTTATCTGAGATTTGCAAAGAAGAGGGACTATAAAGCTAAAGAAAATGAAGACTGGAAATATAAGAAAAAACTAGAAACAGTCGGAAGCTTGTTTTCGTGAAGAAAGTTAGAACAACGTACCGTACCCCAATCGAAACTATCTGGTTCTTATATAAAAACAAATATATGCTTTAGTAACAAAAATATTAAGGCAATTGGTCTAGCGGTGGCTTAATGAGCTAAATACACACTTTTTTTTACAAGAAAAACTGTATAAGAACAACGAGGCTATTTAAGACAATTGAAGAACAAGCTGAAGCTCGGGCTCGATAGCCATTTTTAAAAAAATTTACTGAGCTTTGATTTTTAACTGACTTAACAATACAGAATGAGTAAGAAACTAATCCCAGTTAACAGTCAGTGGAAATCGTCTCAGGGGAAAAGACAGCGGAATTCACAATAAATAATAAACTTAATAAGAATATTGAGGCTGAAAATAGCTAGATTTTAGGAAAATTTTAAGAATATGGCTGAGGTTCGGATTTTGTAATGGATATCATTTTGCATGTTTGAAAAAGATTCTTTACCATAGTATCTGAACAAAGTCCAGATTTGAAGCTAATTATTAACTTTAAACTAAAAAGGCGATAATTTCTTAAAAATCAAAATTTCAGCTCCGGCAAGTAGCAAAAGCAAAGCCAAAGGAAATAAAAGAGACGCCAATAGACGAGAGCAACACTCAGTCATATATAAAAACGGAAATTCCATGGCACCGATATTCCCGAGACTATAAGAATATTCCTAAGAAACTTTTCAGCCTAAAATCGGCCAGAAAATAAAAATATCCAGGTAGCCTCAGTCCGAAAACAACTGGTTATATAAAAAGAGTGTAACAAAATTGATCTTCTGAAGACAGGTTGTTTCTTTGAGCGAATCAAACAAAGTTAGGTCAAACAACACAACTCAAGATTGCTTTAACACTTTGAAGAAATTGTAGACCGCTTCAGATGGTTACCCCACAAACTAACACCGACAAGAAAGCTCTCTAATTTTTGTACGAATAAGCTTTATTAAATGGTAACTCTGATTTTCGGTCAATAACCAAACTTCCAGCGTTCTGATTTGCTGAGCTTATGTCAATAAGCTACCGTACAGACTTTTTTGAGTTACGGACTTGAAAAGTCAAAGCATTGTCCGGTGAATTTTATTATCCGCTCGAAATTACAAGTATTGAAGATTGACCCGAGAAAAGTTCTACAAGAGACGTCAACTGAAAATAATAACCAGAAAGGTAAAGCAGTGAATATAAACTTTCAGCGAATGGAGAAAGTCGTCAAGTTTGCAATTGTCGACGGTGCGAAAAATGAAGTTCAATGAAAATTATGGAGAATATTTTTACAAGGAATAAATGCTTTTTAATAAACTAATGAGCCATTAAATAGAAATCTTAATAACCTCGTTTTGCTCGGTCTGCGCGGGAGAATATTTTGCCCTCGCTTCGTTCGGTCTGTACAGTGAAAGACCTCGGGCAAAGTATTCTCCCGGACAGACCTCACTCTTGGTTGATAAGATGTTTTTGAAATACGAATCTTGAGGCTGAAATTGGCCGAATCTTAAGGATACTGTAAGAATAAAGCTAAGGCTCAGGTTTTGTTAGGAATATAATTTTGCATTCACTGACATAAAGATTCGAGTGAGGTCTTACCACTGGAACGGGGTATAATCCATTTAATTTCGCTGATCCACAGCATCAACAGAGAGCTCTATAAACGGAGAAACCCACACACGACCAAATACCCAGTTGGCCCCTTAGCTCAGTTGGTTAGAGCGACGTAGACCTGTTTCGTAGGTCGTGGGTTCGAATCCCACCGAGGTCAGAGATTTTCTCTTTCCTTTGTGTTGGGTTCTCTGTTGATGCTTTAGATCAGCGAAAGTTGGATTATACCCCGTTCAAGTGGTAAGGCCTCATTCGAATCTATATGTTATAATCACACATAAGCTACACTGAAGGACAGCACTCTGTAATTTTGCAAGTTTGAAAAAATTACATGTACTGTAATTGCACTCTAGTCCCAAATTGCAAAACCAAAAACAAATAAGAAAACAAAATCAGCCATTTAAGCACACTGTATTGCATGTCCACAGAATTCATGACTACTCCATGCCAATGGCACGGACAGTTCAGCAAACGGAACATGTAATAAATATATAGTATACAGTACAAATCGCACGGATAAAACTTCTTATTACATAGCGACTAACTAAGAAGCTAAGAATAAATTTTGCAAAAACATTTTTAGCCATAAATCAGCAAAAATATAAGAAAATCCAGCTCCGGTCTGAAAATCATTATTCTCATAAAAAAAAAGAACTGCGCATGTGGATGACATTTATTGAAGGAGCTTTAAATGTTAATCATTTCTAACGGTTAGAAAAATAATCGATTTTGATATTTTTTCAGTTTTTACCTTGTTATATGTTTTAGCTGCTGTAAAACAAGCTTAATTTTAGCTGTTATCTCCTCCTTTATTTTAGGTGTTTGGCTTGGTATTTTACTTAACACTACAGTAAAAATATCATATAAAAACTGGGATTCCATATTACGCAACCACATCAATTGCTTTTGGTCATCAGCAAAACTTTACTGCTGTCTACGAAACTACTTCAAGCGTACCATACTAGCTTTTTACTTATCATCTGATGTCTTTTCTCGTTTAAATAACCAGCTTTATAGATAAACTTATCGCTAAATCTTAACTGATCTTATTATTGCAACCAGACACTATCGTTTAATAAAATATGTGGTGTCTTCCTTGGACTTGTATTTATAGTCTGCCTAACAACAAACCTTGCATTGAAAACTAAACAGCGGCAGGTGGTAAAACCACTCTATGAGTTGATTTGAAAAGCCAGACTTCGACTAAAAACATTCTGACGTCTTATTGACTTTCAAGTTCATTCAATTGGGAGTTGTTTAAACCGAATATATTTGATAATAACTCTTCCACTTTTACAGTAGTACATCAAGTTATCAAGTCGGCGCATTTTGATTACAAAGTGATAATATGTTAGTGACAAATTTTGGCAATATGTTTTGATAAGCTGTTGTTTACAGATTCAAAAGGATACCGAACATTTCGTAGCAAGATCAAAAAGGCGACGAAAGAACCGAAGAAAAAACCGTTCAACAAGGAGAAATAAAATGCTTCGCGGAGGCCGTAACGCCGGCAATAAAAGGCGCCAAAAAGAGAAGCAGGAAAAGCTACAAAAAGAGAAAGAGGAAAAAGAAAGACTCGAGAAGGAGCAAAAGGAGAAAGAAGCAAGGAAGAAAGAAAAGGCCAGGAAAAAACTGAAAAGGGCAAGGTCTGCTCGAGGAAGAATTCAAGGAAACAGTCGAAAGGAGCGACTGCTAGCAGAAGACTGGGTTCGCGCCAAAACCGATGCAGATATTCCTTCGCTTCGTCATGAGCAAAAAAAGAAAATGAACCAGATGTTAATTGATATGTATGTGGACGACTTCTCGCACGATATGGGAATGCTTTATGTCTTGCTACGAAAGATGGAAGTTGAAGATGAAAAGATGTGCGAATACCAACAAGAGCTATTGGATAACGAAACACACAATGTGGAAAAAACCTTCTCCACACGGCACGACTTTCTTGGTCAAAACCGAAAGCCATCAGAGACAGTAAATCGGGGAAGCATTAACATGTTGGAGTTGCTTGGCGACTTTGAAAAAGCTCGTTGAAGTGAAGATTGTTTCGTTTGACACTATGCTATCATTCTCTGACTATCAAATCGATTAAGTTTACAAACATCGAGATACTGCAAAACTGGTTCGCAAGTTTGCACTAGCTTAGTTAAGTCAATAGTCGTAATCACGAATTATTTTATACAGATTCTGTTCTATTGTACTTTTAAAAACTACATACAAGTTTGTTTAACGCGGATTTGAAATCAAGACCTGGTTATTCCAACTTTATTGCAGAACATATTGATTGTTTTTAATCGGAAAATATAAGAATTAATGCAGCGATTTCGCAAGGTTAATCTGTATGTTATAGCAAAAATGTTGCTTTGCGCCTTGATTGAGGCAGGTGATACATGGAATAACAACTGACTTCGAATTTATTTTGATAAAAACAAGCCGCAATTTCACAGCGTGAACCAAGTCAGTAAAAATAAAGAATTAATACTTATCTTCACCAGTGCGTTTTTATTTCAAGTTCTTTGTTCGCAGACAATATTTACGAAAAAAAAGCATATTCTATAGAGGATAGGATTTTAATATTCCTGTTGTTATTGTGTTTTTAGCGTCATTCTTCTGGTCTTTGTACATGTATTTTTATGCCTGCTTTGTGGCCGAATTTCCTGTGGATTTTTTGGTGAAATTAATGGCCTACCAATATGACTGCCTATAAATTTTACATGAGGTACTGAAGATTTATTTGATGTTTTTGCTTTAAGCTATACTTAAATAAAGTCGGCGATTTAATAATTGTCGGAACCAAGGTTCATCTAATACTGTACATGTTAAGTGTTCGTATTTACAGAAATGCCCAAATTAAAAATTAAAAATTGCTGATGCTGTTGACGCAATGAAATATGAAACTTGCCGGCATGTGAAAGTGTCTATGTATATACATATATATCTAGATACATTACAAACATCTACAAGCATATACTAATATACAAACACACATTTTTTCATGCATATTCACATAGGGTTATACCTACTGACACCCCGTGCATTCACAAATACATACACGTATACATTCATACATCCAACTATACGTACATAGAAACATAAAGAAAGACACTCATCACACACATGCATTATAAGTACATACAAACGTACTGATACATACTCCAGCTTTTTTAGTATTATCCGAGACCGAAGGATGGGGTTGGGGGGGGGGATAGGATATCATAAAAGAAGAAATTTTATTATATATAGATACTAATAAAATAAGATCAAGATTTGTCCTTTTACTGAAAAATCATATCTTCATTGCGAGTTTTGTCTTTCACGTGTTCCACTCCCCAGTCCTCTTCCCAACTAATTTTGTCGAAGAGCCTGTTCACAGGCTATCACGTGTGAGGATATTGGTGTCGTCATGGTTACTAACATGATAAGCCAATTACATAAGAGCTTCCCGCTTAGGCGCGCGGCCGGTTCTTTAAAAATATCGTGTTTCATGTTGTAATTTAATTACTATATGTAATATAAACAGGGCCCGGTTGCACAAAGGCTGTATAAGCTATCCGCTGGATAAGTGCTATCTATTTTATGCAGTAAAACTATAATGAAAGTTATTTGACACCATTTAAACCATTACTTTAGGAGTCTTCCGCTCACTTAACAACAAGAGATAAAGAAACGAACAAAGAATCAAACAATCTTTGATTTTTTTAGTGACAACCATTAGTTTTTATCCAGCGGATAGCTTATCCAGGCTTTGTACAACCGGGCCAAGAACATTACATGGCCGCTTGTGGCTAAAAAGTGGTTTTGATGGCAAAACCATGGTCGTTTGCAAGAAAAAAAAGAGTCCTCTTCATTAATAACTCCTTTTAACTCTACAAAACGCTCTATTTTGACAAGAACCTATATTTATAAAAACATTAGGCTCGAAAATGCCAAAATCTAAGAACATTCCAAATACATACCGAGGCTGAGAAAGGGCGAGGAATTATTATTTTGTATAGTGCACAAGTCTACGGAAAAAAAATTCGGTTAATTTTTGTCTTTGGTACTTTGCATGTACAAGTTTGTTTTAATCATAAAGCAGTATAAAACGCATGAGTGCTACACTATCAGACACCAATAGGGCGCTTAACACGTGACCTAAAGGTCAAGGAGGAATAAAAAAAATAATGAATAATACTAAAGCTAACTGACTAATAATCTCTAAAGAAAATTAATTAATAAGATTAATTAAGAAGATTAATAAAATAGAAAATCTAAAATATTAACAAAAGAGAACTCTACAAGTGTTTCTAATAGTTGAGTCTTATGTCATGATCTGAAAGGTATTATTATTATTACTATTATTATCATTATTATCATTATTATCATCATCATTATTATTTTTATTATTATTGTTATCATTATTATTTTTATTATTATTGTTATCATTATTATTATTGTTATTAATATTATTATCATTGACACTTGTTGATATTGTGGTTTTACATGATCAATAGCTTAAGGAGACTAGTCCTAGGACAAGGGTTCGTTAACGTCTTTTTCTTCTTTTTTTATATGACAGTTGGTAAGGCGCCGGTCTTTCGTGCGGGAGGCCCGGGTTCGATTCCCGGTGCCGGACCTTCACTCAGGGTCTTAAAATAACTGATGAGAAGATACTGCCTTTGCTCCAACAACTGCAAACGGTTAGACCTTCGCGTCTTTTCGGATAAGGGCATTAAGCCGTAGGCCCTCGGAGTCCAGTAATTGGGTTGTAAAACCTGTTGGGTTCTCCGACTACCTAAGAGAGTCCTTGTCCTAGGCTATGCTATATAATTTATCAATTTAAATGTTCAGTTAGGTTATTCCTTTCAATATTCTGTTCAGTTCTTTCTAACTCTTATAGGTATGAAAGTTCTTAACTATTTCAACGTTTTGTGCCATGATCCATTTCTGGCTTTTCGCGTTTCTTCTTCGTTCTTTCCTGTTAAATGTTCAGCGAGAACGTTTTTCATCAGGCTTTGGCGATATTCTGCTAGGAAATCGAAATTTACATTTACTTGGATGGCTTTATAATCAGGGTGTTGATGTTGAATACCCGCCCTTAGCTCTCTGTATTTGTCTTGCTTGGTCTTCTCAAGCCTACTCCGCAAACCGTTCCTTTGATGAATAACCATGCACGTCACTTCTTCTCTTTATTTTAGTTCTTAACTTTTTTGCGCTGTTTTCTGGCATTATTATTATTAAAAATATTACTATTATTGTTATTATTATTAATATTATTACTATCATTGATATTATTATCATTTTTTTTCTTGCCAGCCATGGTAGCGATCAATGCAGTAAATAATATACTTGTACTTCCGGTTGTTTTGTACGAGTGCAAAATACAATAGCAGAAATTCTCAAAATGTCTCAGAACATCTAGTCTTGGCCAAAAAACTAGACTTTCTTATAAAAAAAAGAGTGTAGTTGGCATCAACAGAAACAACGGGGAAATTTTAAAGTTCTTGAAAAAAACCTCCCCATATAAATGGCAATCCGTTTGGTTTTCCATGTAACGAATGAGCATGACGACCCCGGGAGGGGGGGGGGGGGGTACTTCGGGGTCAAAAA
>JAOBAT010001719.1:0-10946 GCA_026413305.1 Hydrozoanthus tunicans
ATACTTCAGATAAACGCGTTCAAACTTTTCGCTGAAACTTAAGTGCAACAACGATGCAGTTTCAGCAGGCGTTGAAACTGGTTACATAGTCGGCTTCGTGGAACTTTTGACTTTCCGTTGGGAGACAGCAAGTCCTCGTGTAACATCACTTGGCTCGCTCGGTCTTGTTACGCTACACTACGTAAGCCAATCAACGCTCTCGGACAAGTTTGATGTTATACGGCGGTGAACGCCTAAGGAAACTTGGTTCGCTTCGTTGTGGCACTCAATTTTCAGCCAAAAGCTTCAACCTGTGTAACGGAGTTCTTGTTGAGCAACATTGCGCTTTTATCCCCGTATCAGGGCATAAAATAATTTTAGTATGGAGGCCGGTCATGGTGACCGGACAAACTGATTTCAGTTCGGACATGTCTCGTTTTTGGCCGGTCAAATGATTAACCAAAAAAAAAACGCTACTGTAAAAGTGTTGTTGAAAATGCGCTCTAGACCGTCTATAAGGTGATGAAATTTGTATTTCAACAAAATGTTCTTAAGTTATAGTGTTTGAATTTCCTTAATAGTTTCTACATAAAAACAAATGTGAATTTCAATTAGGCCTGCCTCAAACACCGTATTTTAACCGTATCGAATTAAATTCACGAATTAAGTTCGGTGAAAATACGGTGTTTGAAGCAGTGCACCGTATAATGTCGGTAGTGAATTAAATTCGCTTCCACCTACCGGATAATACGGTAGAAATTCAATTCATTGGAAATAAATTCGGTGTTTGAATCACCGGTTCAATTAGCTCCGGACCAAAATCAATTTAATTCGATACGGTTAAAATACGGTGTTTGAAGCAGGCCTTATTTGCAGTACTGTTGCGCAAAACCCGATGATACTCTTTCGATACTATTCAATTACTTAAGTTTTTATAAAACAATGTAAAAACCTACTTTTTGATTTTAAAAATTGTTGTATTTCTATTATTGTGCTAAAATGCTATTTTAAATTCAAGCAAGTGAGAGAGTTATCGTCTGGCGCCGGCGTTTCCTGTCCATGTTAATAAATGCTTTTAGCGCGCGTTGTACAACATAGCCGTTTGATGCAAGATGCGTTGTTGGTAACAAGTTACAAGTAGTACAGATTAATGACAAAGATATTCTTTTAATGATCTCAGCAAAAATTTATTCAAAACTGTAAAGTTTTTTTTAAAAAAAAGTGGCGGTGTGCGTGACCGGTCAACATGACCGGCAACGAATCTTTTTGCCCGGTCAAGTCAGCATTTTGGCCGGACATTGTCCGTTGAGCGGCCGTTATTTTATGCCCTGCCGTATGAGGAATCACTCGCATTGGCAGAGGTACCTGAGGTTAAACCTATATTTTGCAGTGAGACGCTCTAGCTTCTTCGGAGATGTTACATGGTTAACTCAAGGCTACTGCTAATACTACTACTGGAGACTGAGCTAGAAAACTTAGCTTACACTATGTATCTTTGATGTGTCACTTGTCCAGGCTTGTAAACGCTATAATTATCTAGGCCTGGCCAATGGTTCTTATCAAACAAGTAGTCTCATCAACCAGATTAAACCATAAGAGAGCATCCGGACAACTATACAAGTGTGACACGAAAATCTAAGGAACCTTCTAGAATGTTCCAGACTCTCTTGTCTGTCTCACTGAGTTATAAGACTTGCAATTGTCTCAAAATGTAATTCATCTAATAAAGATCTAAAATATAAACTTAAGCATTTTGTGTCGTTACACCTATAACAACGGCTGTACCTACTGTTAGTTACGAATGAATCATGATCTGACCACACCCTTATCATTATAGGTCTTTGAAAGAGTGACTGCAAAACTGAATTCTCAGTTGCAATTCAAGTTAGGCGGGAGCTTATACAAAGTACTTGAACAAATAAAGGTGGAAGCTAGAGTAGACTGGCACGAGGCAGCCGATGGGTTTCTCTTAACCGGCTCACTCGAGCGACTCGCTCAAGCACGTACAGCTATTGGAAAATTACTTCAAGACGACAAGAAAACCAAGCATTTGACCAGCTGGAACGGTACAGAACAAGGCGGTGCAGGGAATATTGACAAAGGTAGAAGCGAAAATATTTCAAAAGCGGTTGACAAGGACATTCCCTTGGCGATAGAGAGTGCGAAGAACAGGAACGATTTGATGCCAAAAGAAAAGATAAACCACCTGTCTTGCAGCTCAGTAAATGACGGTTCTGGCACAAGCTTGAGTAACGTTAGCGTGGGAACAAAAACAAAGAAAAATTTAAAAACACCGAAGTCTTCAAATTCTGAAGGTCTTGAAAAAGGCGTTTCTCAGGAAGAACACGATGTTTTTTCAAGGATGGAAAGGCTTCTTCAGTCCGATTGCTCCGGTGAAAAAAAGTTGGAGTTTACGACGAAAACCGGCATCAGACTTTCGGTTGCGAAAGGAGACATAACAATGGAGGCAGCTGACGTAATTGTAAATGCAGCCAATGAACATTTGCTTCATGGTGAAGGAGTTGCAAAAGCAATTGTCGACAGAGGTGGAAGAGGAATTCAAGACGAATCCTTCAAAATAATTCGCTCTCGAGGTCAGGTAAAACCCGGTAGTGTTGCGTGGACGAAAGCCGGTGCTCTTTCTTGTAAAGGAGTTATCCACGCTGTTGGACCAATATGGAAACCAGAGAAACCAGCCCAGTGCAAGAAGATTTTAGCAAGCGCCGTCGAAGCGAGTCTCCTTATGGCTTCCGGGTACAGAATGAGGTCAATCGCCTTTCCACCAATCAGCGCTGGGATTTTTGGAATGCCGCCTGAGGTTTCTGCAAAAGTATTGTTTGATGCATCATTCAACTTTGCTAACCGTGTTCCTTCGACCTACCAAGAAATAAATGACATTCGTTTTGTCATCATAGATGACCCTACATTTCGAGTTTTCAAGGAGGAATTTATCAGAAGTTTTTCCAATAACGATAGATTCAAAAGCGAGATAACGCACTTCAAAGAGGTACCGGGAGATAATAAAGGTTCTGAAATCTTGCAAACACAAACAATCGAAATTGACGATAGCAGAAGAGATAAAGAGCAGGAGAGAAAAAGACAAAAACTGACAATGCAGAATACTAGTGCTATTGAAACAAATTTACCAGCCACTGAAACTGAAAAGCAAAATGAAGTTACAGTCTCTCTAAGTGTAGAAAAGGAACACAAAGTCCCAGTCCTCAGCTTTTCAGGATCTCAAGAGGATCTTCTACTAGAAGCAAAAGAATCAAAAAACATTTTACAGAAAAAGGAAACCAAAAGTGCAATAGTTTCCGCAAACGAATCCGAAGGGAATCTTAATAAAGAGATTGACAGAGAAACACATTCTTCTGACTCACCAAAACGTAAACTTCACCAAACTCAAATTGGAACCGATGACCGGCCGTCTGATGACCCATTTCAACCGATTGAGCTGCTAACTGACCAGTTGGAGAATTTAGTTCTAACCAAAAATCTTGCCAACGTTCCTCAGGGCACCAAACCCTCTAACGAAATTCCTAACGAAGTCAATAACAATAATTGCGCAACCAAGACATTCAAAGTTACAGAGCCCTCTGGACTTTCTTTAACTAAAGAAAGAACCAAAGAAACAGTGAGACTACAATTACCAAACGAGACTGGTAAGAAATTTGTCGTTTTCGGCTTTAGAGATTTGTTTTGCGAAAAGACAACTCTTGGCCGGGCGAGACTGGGGAGGTTCCTTTAATGTATGTGAAAGTTCTTGCTAATTGGAAGTAAGTTACCAAGGATTCCTTTTACCAAATTTCTAATATTGTCCGAGCTCAGCACCTATAGAAGCTGAAATTTTAGTCACGTAGATTACACCCTTCGTCTTGTGCGGCCAGAAGTCCATACGAGGAGTTTGTTTTGTTTTAATACCCTAGGCAGAGACTTTGATTATGATATTGGTGGCCTTAGAAAACGTTTTCAATGTCAGTTTATTAGTCGAAACTAAGTCAATACCCTATCACGATTGCTGCACTCTCACTGGCTAACCTACTCTTTTTCTATCAAACAAGATAAAACGGCGGATCCTTTAAACATATAAGATCTTGTTAATTGCATTTTGGTAATTAACGTTTCAGATGATGAATCCACTGCAGGAAAGTGCACTGTTTGCAACACTAGCTTCAACCAAACTTATGCCCGTGCAAAAAGACTCTGCAGTTCTCATGATTTCTGCGACAACTGTCTCTTGGGGAATCTCATATTTTGCAATCAATGTCCCATCTGTAACGATGTTTACGGAATCTTTCCAAGCAGCTCACCACATTGGCCCAAGGAAGACAACGACCACAAGGAAATGAAAGACAATCCGCCTTCCCTTGAGACAAGTAAGAAAAAACGTCACTTCTTTTACTAAACAATAGATTTTCTATGTCCAGTTTTCTTTATTTGTTATGGTTTCCTTTTTAAATTTCTTAAGGCTTACTTGGTTTGGTATTGCTTATAAGTTTACGGTCTTAGTCCAAAGACGTTTCTTAAATTTTGTATGCAGAAATGTCGAAGTATATAACAAAATATGTTCAGTTCCGATGTCAGTTTTTCTCCTTAACTGAGTACTGCGCTGATGTAGAGTTCTTCAAAACAAACTTAAAGAGTGGTGATAGGTGTGACTGATTAATGAGTATAATTCCTGAAAACGAAAGTATAATTTATGAACCAAAATGAAATTTCTCTTGTTCAACCCGTTTTGCCTTGTTTTTTACTACTCGATCTGTTTACCCTTGGGCTAGCCTTGAAATTAATCAACGTTTGCCGTTGCAAGTTAAAGCAAATATTTTTTACTACTTTTGTGTGTTTACAGGTGAGAAACTCGACGGTAATGCCGAAAAATCCGAGCATATAAAAAACTCCGCACAGTCATTCTCAATGTCAAATGGAGAAAATCAAGACGCATGCGCACTACTAAACGAGACCGCCAGGAGGCCGCACTATTCACAAGGTGAACATGACGATGACGTCACAAACATGTGCCCAACCCAGCCAGCAGGTCAAATGACCTTGCAGAAGTACTCTCAGGGCCTACCAGGGTATGAATCAACCTCAACAATTGCCGTCACTTTTGCTTTTTACGATGGGCTACAAGGCGAACACCATCCGCTTCCTGGACAGTCGTACAGAGGAACTAAGTTTGTGGTGTGTCTTCCGGACAATACTGAGGGTAAAGTGGTTCTTAAACTGATCAAGAAGGCCTTTGACATGCGGCTTCTGTTCACTGTTGGAATCAGCTCCGAAGGTGAATATGAGGTGGCCTGGGGCATAGCGAGACCGACGTTTTGCAAAAACAGCAAATCTCCGAGGTTAGTGATGAGATTACTTTTCGTTTTTCTTTTCAACATCTGATTTGTTAAGGTAAATGATAAACAATTTAGGATTATATTTTTCTGGATTATGCAAACTATCTGATAGTTAACCAACGATACAACAACGTCAATACGTTTCTGCAGATACATATTCATCTTAATCCCCTTTTTTTTGTTAAAATCATTGACGAGGACGGTAAAGGAGGGAAAGGAAGGGAGGGGCGAGAGGTGGGGTAGTGATCCAAAGACCCCCAACTTAACCTTGGTGCTAATTACCTGGAAAATTTGCCAAGTAGTGAAACGCGTAGTAAGCAATACAACTTAAAAAGCATCCTAGAAAAGAAGAATGACCTTCAAAAACCTTTTTCCTGTTTGAGCAACGAGACTCCTGGACACTGATTTTTCTGGCCCTCTGCCGATATCAAATTCGCTCTGCCAGAAATAAGCATTGTTTTATTTGTAATCACATTAACTCAGAATTGTAAGTCCAAGAAGAAAAATGATTTTTGTTTCAAATTCATTTTCAGGGACCATGCTTTTCCAGACTTCCAGTCTCTTCAAAGACTTGAGCTAGAGTTGAGGTCGAAACTGAAAGACATCGAGCAAAAGACGGCTGAATGAACCATCATAGATTTCCAGCAACTGAAACGTTTTTATAGCTTTGCCAGCGGAGATAAACTGTAGTTCTAATGGTTAAAAAAAAGGAAGCACTTAAAGCTGCATTTCAGTAAAACTTTACTTACTAGCGGGCATATTTTCAGGAATTTAAATAATCAACAAAAATTGTGTAGTTGAGCAACTCACTGGAAGTTTACTTCTTATATTAGTGTATACTAATAAAAAATGACTGGCTTTGTGGTGGACAACTTACTTCTAGCACTGAGGCCCTTTTTTAGCCTACGCAAACGAGCGTTTTTTATTGTTTTTGGTTAGATTTTCATTTTTGGTCGCGTGAAAACTGAAGCGTAAGCAAAAAAACGGAGGGACGGGATGCTCCCGCCCTAGTTTTCGCGCGGCCAAAGAAAATCCAGCCAAGAAACCAACGCAAACACTTGCTTTTTACTTTGCAACTGCCCTGGACTGCCGAGTTGCTCATATATTAATAAACGGCATGTTTAAGTTAGCTTAAGTTAACAGTAAAGCCTATCGATTGTCATGGTAACTAACCCTGAAGTTAAGGTTCACATCTTATTAACAACCAAGCCCTAAATTGTCCCAATCCCTTGTTTAAGTATCGTTTGTATTTTCATTCCAGTATTATTGGATGTTTAAGCCAGTGAAAATCCCAGCTCTCTCACTTGGCTGAAAAAGAAACCCAGCATTTTAAAGCGAGGCATTGAAAGCAAAAGATTATGATTAAAGTAAAAGTTATTAATTATCAACGAACGAAACCACAAAGTTTTATAAACCGTCTGGCACTCATTTAATTTCCATTTCTGTTATTAATATTTTTATGTTCATTAAATTAATTTATAACGTAATCAGCGGGCCGCTCGTACAAGAAGGATTTGTAGAATATCCGTGCACACTCGCATGTAATCAATCTTTACTCTATAACTCCACGTAAAAAGGCACTGATTATAAACGGAAATAGTTACCAAAAACTATTCACTGCATCAGCAAGCAAATACGATAGCTACAAGATCAACTGAAAGTGGTAATAGCCGAAAAACTTCTTCTCGGAATGTAGTAATGAGGTTCCCTGCGTTTCCCTTCGTCTGATTAATGACTGAAACTGAAATATGCAGGGGGAAGGGGGGGAGCAAGGTTTCCTATATTACCGATCTATCACAACTCACTTGACTTTCATTATACTACAACTTGTATTGAAAAAGTACTTATAATAAATATACTACTGATTAACCTCATTCGTTCGGTCTTATTTTTTATGAAAATCTTCATAACGACAATACTAACAAATACGATCTTTCGTCTGTGGCTGACCAACACAATTACTCTACTCGTAGTGCAACAAACGAACAGGCTTCGTTGAAATCGTTCAGAACGAATATACGAAAATTCTGTCCTACTGTCATTGGCTCATGTTTCTGGAACAATATTCCTCTATCAGTTAGATCACAACCAACAAAACATCTTTTTAAAAAGCACCTAAAACAATTTTACCTTTCCCAATATTAACATAAACTCAGTCTCTACCTTTATGTTAAGCAAGAGAGAGAGGGGTATGTATACTTGTATTTCTTTATGCATATCCCTCTCTCCAACTCTCTTTTTTTCCCTGCATTACACATACTTTTAAATTAGATTGACCAATAAGCTCAAGGGCACATTATTAGTAACCTATTTAGTGCCCTGTCTCTTTTCGATAACGAATTGTTTATAAATACGAAGCTGCTAACTCTGTAAATATTGGAAAGAGATGAAACAAAATGTAGTGTAGTATAGTTCGGTCTATTGAGAAACATCAGGCTACGTTTTCCTGAAGCAAACCTCGCTACACACAGTCCCTACATCAAGCCTTTGGTCTAAGAACTCAAAATAAAGACCTCGCTATCGCTTACGTAACAGTTAGACTACGAGGTGGAGTTTTTTATGCGTCAAAAGTCAACGAGGCGCGCAGCTTCATAGAAAAACAATAACGAGCTCCGGATTCAGGACCCCCCGCAACGATTGGCTCTTCTTAAGAAACATGGTTGCGGCGATACTTTGTCCAATTGTAGTATTTGTGTGTTTACTGTTTGTTCAGGTATAGAAGAAATATTTCTTTCTTTACGACAAGTCTGCAACCATTTGGGGCAAAACAACGAGAATAAGCTGATACCGAATTGTTTCTTGACGTTTGCTATCGATCGATCAACGATCTCGGAAGTTTGTGTAGAGGTCCCAACAAATACCTTTGAATTGTGGTATATTCATCCATTCTAGTTTCTTGTTGAACCTCGGCAGCGGGTAACAGGGCGCATTAAAGAGCTGTTTCAAAATCTGTAATCGTCAATTTTGACTCCTGCCGGGAGTCCACACCGAGAGGTTCAAAGTCTTCGACATGGATTTTCGTCCTAAAATGACGGGAGATTTCCTCGAAAGTCTTTTTCTTAGTTTCTGGTACCCAGAAATACACAACCAACGAAGCAACAACACAGGAAACTACGTTGAAGATAAAACTGTAGTTTCCAAACAGCGCCTGTTGATTAAGACAGATATGAAAAAACGGATATCTATTTTAGTATTACATGAACCGATAACAATTTGAAAACATAATCTGTATAATCAGAGCAGTAATGAAATAATGAAAAGAACAACGCTAATGACAATAAAGATTACGTTGGTCAACACTAATGTTTGTTCCATTCACCTGCACAAGTGTTCGTTATTTCCGAAACTACATATAAGAAAAAAATAACAATTGTCCACGGAACTGTAGGCACCAAAGACCTTTTCGTTAAACAGGTATTTTTGAAAATAGTTCAGGGTTCGTACACCTTCAGAACTTCAAAAATCCTGGGTTTTCCAAGGTTGTTTTTTTTCGGGATTTTTTTCAGGGCTTTTCCAGGGCACTTTAAACCCACTATGACAGTAATACTGTACCCAATCACCTGTTTAAATAAAACAGTAAATGTCGTAAAAATTCGTATTTTTTAGCTAAATATAATAACCATATGCAAAAATCAAGTTTAAAATCTTAATTGTTACAAGCTTGAAACGAAAAAAAAATGCGTCAGTTGACCAATCCAGTTTTTTCAATAAAGTTCTAGATTTTCCAGGGCTCCAAAAAATTTCAAGGATTTTCCAGGATTTCCAGGACCCATACGAACCCTGTTAGTCTGTGCTACAAAGGCCACAACAGGACTTACTGCAAGATGTGGAAAAGAAAAAACCACAATATAGTTGGTAAACCGATTCGTTAAAATTCCTAGTCCAGCCACGGTTGATCTTGGCCCTTGTAGAAACAGCTCAGAGGCGATAAAAAGGGGAATAAATGCTGTAGAGAGAAGTAAAGGAAAGGACGAGAGACAATAATATGTTAATTGATAATAATAATAACTATAACAATAATAATGATAATAATAACAATAAGTCAAATAATAATAATATTAATAATAATAATAATAATGGAGAAAATTGTTTATGTTTACAATAAATTAGCGTTAGAAGCTTGCTTTTGGTACAAAATTACTAAGCTTTTTAAAAAATGTACAAAACTATAGTAGAGGTCTTGTAGGATAACAGTGAGATGATAACAGTTTCCTGTTTGTTTAATGCAGCTCATTCGACCCCCAGAAAAGATTTCTGGAATTTTTGGATGAAAACATTTACTTGCCTACAGAAGAGCGAAAAATCCTGAAGAGTTAAAGTTAAATCAAAACTACGCTTTGATACTAAAACGAAAGACAAATGTTGCTTTAGATGCAATTGGAAACGCAATTCTTTCTCGAAATTTTGAGAGAAAGCACTTCCGTTTGTTATGCAAAGACTGGGGTGAAATACTCCACGAACCAGAATATCAAATAAGTTTCCAAGAAAGTTGCTTACAGCTTTGTTTTCAACATTGTTTCTGTAGTTTTTAGTATGAATGTTCGCTGCAGTATAAAGGTTACAAAACCACTGAAATCAGACTCAGTTTCACAGTTCACTGATAAAATACTTACACTTTTTAATAACGAACAGTTGAATTATTCACTCCAGGGTACAGATACCGCACTCCAAGAAAGAACATTTTACGTATTTGCTTACCTGGTCCAAAATTTAAAGACAATTTTACTAAAATGAGGCCGAATGCTGCAGAATAATTCTTGAACCGAAGAAGCGTAGTGTTACCAACCTGGGAAATAATGAATTAAAAAGCTCACTTTCATGATAAAAAACAAAATTAGTTTTCAAATCAGACATCTCGAGTTTAACCTCGAGCTTCTAGCTCAAACAATACAAACGAACCCTCGACACACCTAACCAACGGTTTATATCACGTGACTCTGAATTGGGTACACAATACACCAAGGAACTCAATATAGTGCACAAAGGTCCATTATTTTGTTTTCTTATCGCTTATAGCAGCTGATGATTTTTCCTTTCTAGTTTTCTGAAGGATTAAAAGTTGCAAAAAGTAAAAATGTAAAGATTTCCTGCCTTAGGTAAATGAATAAACGACTGAGGTGTGACGCTTCGGTTCATTTCCACAGCCATTGAAGTGTTTTTCGGCTTAATTTTCTGAAAGACGAAGCAAAACAACGCAATATTTTTGTCATAATAACCTTCTTCCTGCATCACTACTGTTGGCCGCTATCCTTGTTTACCCAACTCGGACCACGTGAACGACCATTGGAATAGTTCTATTGGATATTATTAGAAAATTAAAGAATAATGGCGATGCTGACAGCAATGGATCAACTACCAGCTCTATAGTAATTCCATTAAGTACTTTAATTACGAAAACGTTCGGACCTTAAACTTTCGGACATTCAATTTCGGACCAAAAACTATCGGACGTTTCGGAAAATCGACAACACTTAACTGAAGAGATTTTTAAAACAAATACGACAACTTTGATTTTGGCAGACATGTTTCGGCAGCATCTTCTGCCTTCTTCAGTGCTTTAATGAATTAATGATGAAAAGGTATATAAGAAGAATAATGACAATGGTGTTAATTACTAAGATAATA
>JAOBAT010001730.1:0-10946 GCA_026413305.1 Hydrozoanthus tunicans
CGAAAATTTCTCCTTATAAAAAAATCTCTAGAAACTAAAAATGACCTCACGTTTATAGGTACACCATAGGGTATCTGGGCGAAATATGATAGGTCAATTTTTGAACTTGTGCCACATTTTTTCATTCTCACCCAGTCATTACAGAGAGTCGCTCTTAAGAACCAGAAGTCTTATAGTGTCAAAAAAAACACCTAAAGATCAACTAAAAAGAGGATAAACGCATGGTGCAAACCCCGCCATCTTGAAAATTAATGTAAAAGTTTATTAAACATCAAAACAATGGAATCTGCCAGAACTTTCCAAGTTGGTTTACCCACGGATTCCAGTTATACAGTTCCAGCAACAAAACAGCATACTGCATCATCAGCTCTAGAGCTTAACTCCAAGCACTCATTCTGGGGGAATTCACCGTTTCCATCAAAGTTTTCATGGTTCTTGACAGTGTTTGCTTGATCGCATTCATGCAATAGTTACACTGACAGCACTAGCGCATTCAGTTTATCGATTGGGTCCATTTCTTAGCTGAACGACCGAAGACTGAGTGGAAAACATACGTGATAAAGTCTGATGATAAGGATTAAGTTGCTTGCTTAGACAGGATGTTTTCTTAGTTGGCAGAAATCTAGCATGAATGAACTTTGTGTTCTAGCAAGTTTTAGTCACATGATTTTTTGATATTAGACTAGAGCAAAAATGCTTCCGGTTCCGCTGATTTCAAAATGGATGTATTAAAATGGTAATTGAGCTTTGTGTCGTGCAATTTTGGTCTGAAATCATATTTGCGACCTCAAATCAAACTCGCGCTATCATGCACTCGTTCGATTTTGAAATCACGCCGGTATAATTTCAGACCAAATCGCACTCCACTCAGTTCAATTGCCATTATAAATTAATATTCGTACTATATGCATGCGTCTGAAATCATTCTTCAAATCACATCGGCGTTTTGTTTAGATTTCCACATCCAACCGAGGAATTAAGGAAGCGATATTTGTGCACAGGTGACGGACGCTTGTTCGGTTGTGTTCACGATTCATCTATTGGCATGCAGTCGTTTAATCCCAGCCAACGAGGCTTAAATACGGTGACATCGGCGTGTCGCTAATTAGCATGTGTTAAATGGAAAATGCAAAACACATTTTCCGGTCATTTTGAGAATAGACCATATTTCGGAAACAACTATGTGAAAATATGGCCAGTTTCTCCGTGCCGCTAGTATCGAACCAACTTGGTGAGCTACTGATATTTGACCTTGACTGGTAGGGCTAACAAGATCATTAGAGCGATTGAAATATTTATTTGGAAATTATATTTCTTCAAGACTCGAAGATTTCTGTAGTTCTGTGCCGTATGTTCATATTCTAAACAATGTTTCGTTTTTTTCATCTCCAGAAAAAGTTTGTCTTCGTCCTGGCGTGTTTCGTTGTTTTGTCCATGGTTTTTCTACAAAGGTTGTTCAATCCTAGGCCGAGTTTAGTGCGCCAAGTTTCCACAACGAAATCTGGAACAGGTAAGTCATCGTACAATAAGAACGGGCTCTTTGCAGCTCGGGGTCGCGTGACCACATCTACGTACCTTAAATCAAGCAGCAACGACAAAATGGTATCTGGAAATGGAAAGAGCGGGTCAACATTAGTGAAAAGCAAATTTTCAGCTTTTGACCTCAAATATGTAAGAAATAGCGAGTAACAGAAGAGGAAATATAACATTTTCTTAGAACTTGCATTGTATGACTGGAGATCAAGTACTATTTTCACACACATTTACTAATAGAAAGATTTTGATTTTATATTTGCTGTCATTTTTGAAGTAACTAACGTCGAGAGTTGAAAAACCCTGCCATTTGAAATATTTCCGTTTCTGAATATCATTGATTTTGTCATAGCTAATTTATTCAAGGTAAGAGTGATCACGTGACTTCTAATTGTAGAACTGTCACGCGTGTTTCAGGTGTGGTGATAACTGCATGCAAATGCATTGACCGAAATCTAGAATCTACTGATTGGCATGTTTTAGTAGTTTTCATGCAGTTAATCGAACCGCACTGCATTGAGCATTGGGTCAATTCGATCAAACTCTCTTGGTTTAGACGTCAAAGCTAGTTACAAGAATAATTCACGAAAATATGGTCTCAACTTAAGAAGAAACTGGTTTTATACTGACGCTTAAAAGAGTATTGACTCAGAAATGTTTGATCCAAAATACACGCATGGGCTGCTGAAGCAAAACATTATTGGGGGAGGGGAGAGGGGGGCAAAATGGAATGTGTAACAGTTCGTAACGAAATCTGAAAGTCCTTTTCAAAAGTTATTGTTGGTCATAATGCCGCCTCGTTAAAGTTTTAGAGATGGGGAATGCTCACGAAAACTTGCTCTCAACTTACCATCCTATCTGAAACCGGTTCCAACAAAGTACGTTTCTCTTTTAGGGTCTTTTGAAAAGTACGACCCCGGAATTGAAAATGCAGATTATCAGCAGAAACATGATAAAGGCAGCAAGCTCGGTGAACGGGCTCCAAAGTTAAAAAGAGAACAAAAACCTGGTGGCGATGCTTCTTACTTCCTTCATACAAGCAAGAATGAAACAGGCTTTACATCGAAATCTACAGAACCTAAATCGAAGACATCTACGAAAGCTCCAATTTCCGCGAAAGCTCACAAGTTTTCTCCATCTAAGTCGTCTTTGAAATCAACCAGCTTGAGAAATTCCCAGTTACAACTTCAACTTCGCCCCCCTTTCGTGAATAACGTTTCTACACCACAAACAAATCCACTTAGATTTAGAAGCCAGCAATCGTTATTATATACTAAAAACAGAAAGCCCAAAACTTCTGTTATAACAAAAGCTCCGACAAACGCGGTCAGCGTTGAACCTCGGATTAGAAGAAACCATACGATTTGTGCTTACATAGGCCTAAATGGTTGGCCAGTTGACGGGAAGGGAACGCTAATGGTAGTTAACGACAATGATAATCTGAGTTGTGTTCCCATCCCCAGCACTGTCCAAACGTGTAAGAAGGCCTTCGATTACTTCAAAAGATATTCCCCAGAAACTAAAGCTCGTGAGTGTTCGGACCACAGTAGGCCTACAACTGCTATTTGCACATTCACAACAAAGTACAGACTTACTCCTGAGGATTTAGTTGAAATAAATTGTAGAAGTGATGCGTGCGGAAATGGCGACATTCGTGTTGGTTGTAGCCATAGAGATTATGGAACTGTGGAGAACCCTCGCCAGTGGAAAGTATTCAATGACGTGACACAACTTGAAGAAGAACTACCTCAAATTGTTATTGAGAGCAGTTTCGATGGCTTTAATTTCTGCTTTATCAGGTGTGAGTCAAGGGGTCGTAAAGTAGTCTTACAAAGTTTAATTTTTCCTCCCATAGTAAAAAGTAGGAATCATCAAAAGACAAAGACAAGTAAAAGAGAAATAAAATCAATCAACATTAACATTTTGATGGAAGATGCAGTCTCGAGACCGCATTTCTACCGTATGCTACCCCGAACAGTCGCCGCTTTAAGAAAACTTGCTAGAAATGCTAATGGGCGTTCTCAGGCAACCGTACTTGATTTTGAAATGGTTCAAAGCTACGCGTCTTACACACTCGCCAACGCTCAATACTTGTTTGCAGGTCGCAAGTACGAAAACACAAACAAAGCGACGGTGCGTAATTCGGGTATCGAGACAATGGCTCCTATGGTAAGAAAGTATGGTTACCAAACATTAATCCATGAAGATCTTTGTTGGTATGACTTTTGGGGCGGTATCATTTCTCCTGCTTTTAATATACAAAAGTTAGAGCACTTTACAGAAGAATTTAAGGAAGCTTTTGACAACTACACAGCGAGAACTAATAGCTATGTCGATAACAGGGGACTAAGCTCCATGTCTTGCGAAATTTTGAGAAACTTGGGGCATGCAAATCCTTTTAATGGCAAAAGACTACCGACTATCTGTTTGGATGGAAAGTTTATTAGTGAATACATGCTGAACTATGTTGAGAATTTTCTTAAGGTAATAGAGAGCAGCGACAAGCATGCTCCAAGTTTTATCTACACCCATTTGAATACTGGACATGAATCAACTGGCAAACGGATACGCACCGACGATGTAGCTCTATCAAAGTTTGTAGATAACATGGCTCAGATGGACAACACAATCACAATCATTTTGTCCGATCATGGAGGAAAAACAAGTAGCTATGCAATAAATACACTCGAGGGAAGCTTAGAAATTTTTAATCCAATTTTGTTCATGATTATTCCAGAAAAAGTAGCTGCAAAATTAGGTACGAAAAGAATGGAAATTCTGAAGTTAAATGAGAAAAGACTTGTAACTCTTTTAGACCTCCACAGGACATTGCTGTCTCTTGTTGATCTCTCAAAGGGATCGAGTGAAGACCACGAGGTGAGCGGACTGTTTGCTCCCATTCCTGTCAGTAGAACGTGTTCAGATTTTACAGGACTTAGTAGCGAAGTATTGTGTCGGTGTCAAGGGTGGAACGTGTTTTTATCAACGAAAGATACCACTGTATTGTGGCTCGCCGAATTCGCTCTAGGGGAAATCAATTCCATGATTCAAGAGCAATATTTGAATAGCACTGAGGACAATGGACATGTTTCAGGGTACGGGGCTTGTGCCAGATTTATCGGTAAAAGGGTTTCTCGTCCACGCAGAGTGCTTGACGGCGAGTTTTTCATAACAACTATGGTTTTAGTAGTTGCCCCAGCTTGGGGCAAGAACACGGAGGAAAGTTTCGAAGTTGTGTTGAGGCATTATGTTACACAGCAAAACAACATCGAGTTCCAAAAGTTCACACGATTGAGTTTCTACAGCACATACGAGTCATGCGCAGATAAGGGGGTTGATATACAGCTCTGCGCATGTGCAAACAAAATATCTCAAAGAACAATGCCAAAAGGTATAGTAAGTGTTATCAGTCGAACTTCGTTTGGATTAAAGCCAGAGGTACATACAGTCGATTTTAGGTGTTTAGTAACAGTTACACGGAGAAAGAAAGTGACAGTGCCTGGCAAGCCAGAAGAAACAAGAGTTTTGACGATAGAAGCAGTTAATCAGTGCTTTAACCAAACATTCGTTCTGAAAATTGCTGGTCGAACTAAAAAAGCAACATTTTCGAACTCACTACCATTAACTGTTTTGGTCAAGCCTAGGACCATAAATTTTATAGTTGCTGTTTATCTAAGCTGGAAATTCGGTAGGTATAGACCAGAAATAACCTATTCTTTACTTGGTGAGCAAGCTACTAGAAACAATGTTAGATAGCTGTTACAATAAGACCTGCAGTTTCAATCGTCGAGCTGTTGTCATGCTGGCATGCCATAGTTACCTAAAGTACCCAAGCAACGAGGACGGGAAAGTCGATGACGGCGGCTTACAAAAAGCACACTTCCTGTTTGCCCTTTTTAATTACGTATGGCTTGGTTGCTTTCTCTTTCAGTGTCATGGATTAGAAAAAGATAAAAAAAAAGTTTCCTTTTTTAAGGTAAATGAATGTTGAGAAAATTTTCTGTAGATCGTTTTCGTTGTCGTACAAAGAACTTCAAAATCGAGCTTTTCATGTTGTAAGTAAGAATACGGCGTGCAGCGGTCTCCGCACGGTACGCTCCAACGGGCATCAATTGTTTCGCTATTGTTGTCTGCCGTCGGCGTTTCCTTCCACGGTTCTTAAGGTTCTTAGAAGCAGCAGGACCTTGGCGGCTTCTCGGTTGGGTCGGCAACCACAATTTGGTTCAACAAATTACGTCACACCACTGTAATAAGGTACGCAGCGGCAAACTGTAGTTCGTCATGTACAGGATCTGATCGATATAGCACAACTTGGTTTCAAACGTCGAATTCAAACGTTGATGAGGGACACTTCACGGTCAGAGTGGGTACCGATTGACTCTTGATAATTTTTTTAAGTAATGACCGAACAGGCCTTCTTTTTTGTTTATAAGGGCTCTTTCCAATATTTTTTTTATAACTTTGTTTTCAAAATGGAGGCAAAACGAGAACTATTTTTCTACTTTCAGGGTAGTTGACTAACGTTGAACTCAGGATACCCAACCGGATAATCACTCATCAGTGTTCAAACCAATCAGAACGCACGAAAAGTGTTTTATCCTGTTTTTTCAATACTAAAACATATTCTTAGTCTTTGTAGTTTTCTCCTACACATTTTTTTCTTTCTATAAGAGTGCTTTCTTTTGGAGTAAGGTTGGATGTACTTAATTTTACTTTCGAGGAATTCAGCCTCGAATGTTCGTAATGTTTCTCAGGGACGGGTTATGAAACAAAACAAACCTGCTCTGCATGTAACCAATTGTGATAAAGTTTTTATTCATAATGACATTGCCTTCCATTGTTTAAAATTTTAAAAACCCGATCATACGATCACAGAGTAAATAAAAACGAAGTAACTTAAGTAATTTCGGGTTTTTTGGATTAGTTTGAGGGAGACAATAAGTTTTGTAGATTGGCATTTTTTAAAGAGAAATTTGAGTCGAATTTGCCGTCCACGTTTCTCTAGGTCAGTGCTAGAATTAGCAGGACCTTGGAGGCGTTCGGTTGGATCGGCAACCTCAATTTGATTCAACAAATGACGTCACAACACTATTGTTTGGTACGCAGCGACAAACAGTTCGTGGCATCAGTGTACATGCAAGACCTGATATATAGCACAACTTGGTTTCAAACGTCGAACCAATCCGAATTCAAACGTTGATGAGGGACACTTAACGGTCAGAGTGGGTACTGATTGACTGTTGATAATTGTACGTGCACTCAGTGAGTACTAGTGTCCCTGTAAGACGAATACATCAGTAAGTATGTTTCAATCAAATCCCCACATTCGCTGTTGACTTCGCCATGGATACTGGTATCGTCATGCTCTAACAAGCCAGCCCCCATCTATAATAAGCTTCCCCCAATCTTTAACAAGTTCCCCGTTTCTAATAAGTCTCCCGTCTCTAATAAGCCCCTCCCATGTTTCTAATAGGCCCCCCTGTCTCTAAGTATCTGAGTTGGCTGGAGTTTGGCACGACACCCGACCCCTCATATCATCAAAATTAACTTGGATTATACCCCGTTTCCAGTGGTAAGGCCTCACTTGATTCTATATGTTGTACGTTGACACATTTGCCATGCACTGAAGGTCATCAATACTCTATGGTTTTTTCACTACTGATTACTGTTAAGGAAATGAATACTGCTTGCCTATGAATATAATATACAACCGTTCTCAGCATACACCAAAAGTATTTTTAAAGGGCTGTTGATACAACGTCCGCTCAAATTTGAGGTGCAACTCCCCCGCAAAAATGTTGGCCAAGTACCTGTCTTGTATAGTTATCATTCAAGTTTGCAAAATAAAGTTGGCTTTCGGCTTTAATTTAGAGAACGAGGAATCATATTTTATCTAAAGGCATAAATTTTGAGTTAGAGTGACCATGCGAACTTGGGGACGTCCTAGAATTTATTTGGCGCGCGACGTTTAGGGCTTATACTGCCTGAGCCGACAGTCTCAACTGAACTTGATAAATTACATTGATTCAACTGAAAAACAATTATTGATTCAAATCTTTTAAAGCTTTTTTCATAACGTCCACTGGACTCTCTTAATCGGTGCCAACTCAATTATTAGGAAGCTTCCTTAGTGCAGTTACTTGTTTTCATAAAAGCAGAAAGGTTGACGCGTAGCCGGTTTTGTTAGAATGAAATGAAGTGTGGGGTATTCGGTAGAGTCAAAATGCGAACTATTTTTTAACGTCTGCCGATGTTCCAATGAGCATTGTCAAAAATATTAATCAGCAGACTAGTCAGAGGAATGAACTTTTAGCTGAACTGTTTATGTCAATTTCGTTGTGTATTTGTTTCACATTGCCTCGATAAATTGTTGCCATAGATTGTCGTTGCAGTAAACTGTTTATAATTCTAACATATTTATTTACATTTTGGACAAGTGCATTCGAATTGACCCAAGCGTTCCTTCGATTTCTTTTAAAAGCCACCACTTTAGACTCAAAATTGATAATAACCCATCTCACTATCAACCGGCCCCCACCCACCTTTTTCTTCTTAATAATAAACGAGATCTCGCGTTTATCGTGTTAGTTCATCTGAGTATTTTTGCTTTTTTTTCCTACGTATTTTTCGAGTATTTAGATGAACCACATACATAAATCTTTGGTCCTTACACACCGTATTTGGCAACCATCCTGTTTTTAAAGGGAGTTGGGCATCTCTAGCTAACTTTCAACAACATGTGCCAAACAGACAAGAACTGACGACATAACACTTTTATTATGTTTTAATTTTGTAAACTTTCTAGTTTTTAACAACACAAAAACACCCAGGGCTGGGCTGTTCAAAAGCTGGTTAACTTTGACTCTGGGAAGAGCCAAACTCAACTTAACAGTAATTTCGCCTCTAAAGAAAAGTTTACGGTGCTTATAATATACTGTTTAGATTTTTCCATGGAGAAAACTTGTCGATTCCAAAACTACAGCTCTCTGTAAGACTGGAAACGAGAATGTAGGTTACAAACCTAATCCTTAAGAAGCATTTGAACAACTGGTCCCCAATTATTTTTGGCAAAAGATTCTAACTCAACAATTTAAAATAACTATACTTACAAGTATGAAAAAATTACAAATAATCAAAGTAATCTTAAACTCCATATAAATATTTACAATTTCACACAAATTTTATAACATATAAACTTTGACATATATTTTGACAGAGGCAACGACAACGATTTAATAAGAAGAACGGCAAATCATTTTTTAGTTATTCTGTATAATTGTTAAGACTCAAAAAAACTTGCTTTTGTGCTTGAGCCTCAGCTTGTTCTTAAATTGTTCTCTAACTTCACTAATTAAGGCCTCAATGTTTTATAAAGTTGTTCTTTTAAAAAAGCAATTAATCCTCTTCGAGCTAAACTAGGAATAAGTGACAAAGTTGAAAGCCAATAGTTATTGTCTAAAGTACAGCTTTAATCAACCTAAATCAGGAAATAACAAAACCATTCACCAAAACATCTTACCAAGTTCTGAAAAAATGTTACAAAGTAATCATTTTCAAGTTAATAAAAAAATTTGCATGAATAGATTTTCCAGTCAGAATACTCTTAATATTAAGATTTTGAGACAAAACTATTGACAGTATATGAACCCTTTAAAATTAATGGTGTATTGCTAAATTCTCCTGACTAAAACCCATACTTTTTCTGTTACCAAATTAGGAGAATTTTGCTTTCCATCTCTGGTAGTTTTCTATGTTCAATCAATTTCCATTTTCTAATTAGGTCATTTTGCATGAGATATGTAAGGGAAGTTAAATGTTGATAAGCTGGCCATGGCTGAAAGGGTTTTCTTCATATTTGATTAAAGAATTCTTGAAGTTTCAAGGTCGAAATGAATATGAAGTTAAGGTATTTAATTTATTATCTCTTCTACTGAAACCCTAGCAATAACAAATCCACCAACTGCAAAAAAATTCTGACCAAATTCTATGGCTCTGCTTACAAAAGAGCGAATGATGAAAAAGAGCTTTTATGAAAAATGATAAGGATCAACTTATAGAAATAATACGTCCTTTGCAGCTAGCGGTTGCATGACCACTCCCACTTTAAACAAATAAACTATGACTAAATGAAGTTTAGAAATAAGAAAGAGCAGATCAACATTAGTTAGAAGTCTAAATGTAACTTAAGTTACTAAAAAAGACAGTGAATATAAAATCAAACTTTTCTAAGTAAAAGTAAGTGAAAAAATAGTACATGAGAGCTTGGTTTTCTCTCCAGTCCTACAAGTCCTTAGGAATTATCTTATTTCCTGTCGATTACCATCTTTTACATATCGACTATCATTTTGAGGACAAAAGCTGAAACTTTGCCATTTTACAAATGTAAACCTGCTCTTTCCAATTCTGGATACCACTTTATCATAGCTGATAGACTTAATGCAGCTGCAAAATCTATTAATTTTGCTTATGGTCATATTTAACACTTTCTAAATAATTTAAACTACACAAGAGTATATCAAAAATTAATAAATTACTGTTTTCTTTTTCTCTTTGCTTTTTTTGCTCCACTCAACTCCTCTTCAGTTCTTGAATTTGCCCTAAAAGCCCAGTCCATTTGGTTAACAAGATAACGCCTGATCCCAGGAGGGAGGGGCAAATCCTCAACACAGTCCTGATACTGGAGACAACTACCAATTGAAGCACAACACTGATACTGTAAAGAGTATGAAACTGAAGCACTTCGAATTAGCCTCATCTTTGTTCGAGCAGCAGTTGAAGTCACAATTGGGTACAGTATTTTTCCTTGCAGTCCTTCTGCTGCAACACCTAATGGCTTATGATTCTTAAAGAACGACAGTCGGCCATTCCATCCATCGTATAAAACTCCAATAATAGCCCCACGCTCAATCCTTGCAGTGTAATCCTTGCTCTTGCCTGCATGGTGGAACGTTCCAAAGTACGACAAGCCCCAAGTCTCACCATCCTTACCTAGTAAACTACTAAAAGATGTTCTGAAACGAGAAAGGTCTGCCTCAGCTGTTCCAACTCCAATCATCTGTGGCATTAAAAAAATAACATTTCATAAATCAACACAGTATAACAACTCAAACATTTCACAAAATTACTACAAAGCACACTGAATATACAAACACTTATCTTGTGCCAGGGGTGTAGCCAGGGAAGGGTTCCAGGAACCCCCCCCCCCTCCTCTTGTGCCAAGGAACCCCACTTCTCTCCTATTTTTAACAGTGATTTTATCCCAGCAAGAGTGCAATGGACTCTCGATTCCTGAAATTCTTCACTTTGTTTTATGCTTACAATAAGTACAGTGAATGCCATGATGGTATCTACTTGTGGTTACGTAATATAAGGCTTTCAGACCAACCATTTTCGTCGGAACCAATTTGGAACCT
>JAOBAT010001752.1:0-10946 GCA_026413305.1 Hydrozoanthus tunicans
AAAAGCAAAAAGGAATGGGGCGATTCCTTTTTGCTTTTGTCCGTGCGTCCATTTCCTCTTCCCAGTCTCCTATATGACAACCGCGCTTGTGTTTACGATCTCCCGGCGAAAGAAGGGACTGTTTTGCAGTCTAAGACTGGGGTGAAGGAATTGGCCATCTCTCGATTTAGGGTGAAGGGTCTCTCTCCTAACGCTCCAAACGCTACTGTTCCTTGCTTAGGGTCCGACTAATCTGATGCTTGATAGAACTACAAAGCTTGGAAAAAAAAAACCTTAAGTAACGAGGTATTGCAACTTTGACACAACTTGACTCGAACAAACTTTCGGAAACGCACCGATCGGATTTGAACCCTCAAGCCATTTACGAGTTGGACGCTCTTGGAAACTAAAATAAAAAAAAATGCAAAACCAAACTTTTTCAGGGAAGCTAACTATTTCGGTCTTATTCCAAAATTCCATTCGCTGCTCTGGTTTTAATCCTTTTTCCGCGAAGAACATTTTATTTGATGCAAAAAATTGTTGTACTTGGGAAAATTTTATGCAATTAATTGTCAATCCGCACAAAGCGTCACAATACCACCAATGTTTTACTGTAAGTCTGTCAGCTTTTTGATGATATATCGTACAAAGATTTGATAGACTGGTTGTAAGCTTTTTAACTTTTTGGTTGCGGCCTGCAAACGCACGTGTATAAAAATTTGAATCTGTATGAAGATGGCTCAAAGTTGTTAATCATTCTGTATACTGGAAAAGCTAAAAACACGATGGTGAAATGAAAAAAAACAGGGTAAAAACTATGAAATCGAGACTGAATAACAAAAAATGTTCTTTTAAATGTCGAATGTTCTTGTAAATGTTCTACATTGTCAAGTTCTAAAATTTTGTTGTAGGCTGTAAAATATACCATAATAGCTTTTTTGTACCTTCAGACGTAAAACCTTGGTTTAATTTTTTTTTAATTTTTAAAATGCTTTTCGGAGCCACTCTCCTTCCTCAGTTATAAGTATAGCAGGAAGGAGAGTGTCTCCGAAAACGTTTTTTTAAAAAAATATATCTGAAATTACCGGCTTAAAAATTATTTTTATGGCAGCGTTTGTCAACGGTTCTGATAGCTTGTTTGGAGTGGAATCTTTGGGGGCGTTAAGAATTTCAATTTTTGGGACGAAGAATTTCGTCCTGTTGTCAACCAGCTCATTTCAGGCAGGTGTTCCTGGCAGATAGCAAGAATCGGATTTACGTCGGATTAGCGCCGGTTACGAGTGATTTAACATGTTACTCCTTATATTCAATATAATTAGATAGCTAGATGATATAGTGAAATAAAGTGATTTTAATAAATGTAAAATATCTATTGGCGTCAGTATTTTCAATATTTTGTCAACAAAACGACGAGAAACAACCCACGAAAAAAAACCGATCAATGACTGGAACTATTCTCGTGTGAACTAGAATGCTGCCAAGTGCTGCTTTAGATGCATACGAACCGTTTATAAGAGACTTATTGAAGAGAATGATACTCCGAGCATTCTACTATCAGTAGATATTCCTAGTTTTAATCGATAAAGAAAATTACAGCCACTTCATTCTGAGTCCGATGCAGTTCTCGACTGCCTATTTTCTTTGTTAGACACAGGGGGCAGAATTTTGATCTGTTTTGTAAGTTTTGTTTTTTCATGCTTGATCACGCTCCATTAACTGATTGATTACTGTTTATTTTCGCTAATGAGGTCCCACGCGTGTTTGAAGAGTGTCGCGCTGCTTCAGTAGTTCTTGTTGTTTAGCGAGAGCTTATGGTTATTCACCGGCACGCGTAAACGTGAACATATTACATCAGTATTGAGACAACTACACTGGCTCCCTGTATCTGCAAGAATTGAATCCAAGATTTTACTATTAACATTTAAATCTCTACATAATATGGCACCGGCTTATTTGAAGGAACTTTTAATCCCCTACATTCCGAAACGAACTCTACGCTCAGCTAATAAGGGACTCCTCATACAACCAAAGTACTGTCTGAAAACCTATGGCTATCGAGCTTTCTCTCACACAGCCCCTCAGCTATGGAACGGCCTGCCTGATGAAACTCTTTAGGAATTTTTAAATCGAAACTCAAAGCTTACCTCTTTAAACAGGCGTACACTTAGAAAAAGTTCAAATAAATTTAATTATTATTGTTATTTTAAGATATTCTTATTATCATCGTCTTAGGCTTTTTAATATTTTAGTTTAATTTCTAAAGTGTGAAAAGATAATATTAGTATAGTTAGTACATTTTATTATCAAAGTGTATGTAGTTGTTGTAACAATGTAAATCATTATTGTAAAGCGCTACTGGTTAACTAGTAGAAGTAGTACTATATGAATAGAGTTATTATTATTATTATTATTACTATTATTATTATTATTATTATTATTATCATTATTATTATTATTATTATTATTATTATTATTATTATTATTATTATTATTATTATTATTATTATTATCATGGTTGCCACACCTTGTTCAGCTATTCCTGTATATACTTTGGCCTCATCAATTTGGTCGTCTTGTAGACAGTGCCTGATGTATTAGCATTGTCTGGATAGTAGAAGGCTTCCTTTTTGCGGTAGGTACAGCTGGGATCTGTGTTTGCGTAACTGGAGTTTTTCAGTATTTTTTGGTTGTGCCTGTTTATAGTTGTTGACATTTTTTCCGTGTATTTGAATTTTAATAAAGATTTTATAGAGTAGTTGTTTCTTTTGAAAGTGCTTGGAAATGGTACTGTTTTTCTATTCTGCTTTGTATAATATATTGTACGTAAATAAATATATTGTTAAAATACTTTTGGTTGTTTTAGTTACAACGTTTTAGTTCTGTCCTTAGTTAGGTAGAAAGAGTTTTGGGATGTGTTGTATTCAATTGAAGCAAAGGTATAGTATTTCTTCTTTGCGAAAAATTCTGAGTCAAGGTTCGCCTAGAGTTGAGTCCTCGCCACATAATTATAGGACTTAATTTTTTTGTTTGTATGCACATTGGACTATGCGTCTTAGTCCTACTGTATCTTGTAAGTAACTGTTCTAGAACAAAAAGCGATGAACCAGATAGGTCATAACAATTCTTGTTTTAAAAAGGCGAAAACTATATCGCATTTCCCGTTTATTACCGGTCCATTTATTTCTTTGTGGTAACTTTCACAAACAACTCCAAGTAACTTACATCTGGGAACATTATATTGTTCATGCGTTTGTGTCTTCGCAAGGTTTCAATTTTAAACTATAGCTAATATACTATTTTCAAACTAGTATAGATTTGCTTTGGGATTCAACGGTGTTTTTTGCTTATGATTTATTTGTGTCAATACTTCCTTAGCACTTTTTGGTGACTTAACGCTAAACAAAATGAAAGCATTAATTTCTTATCATCAGCCGAACTGTGTGTTTTTTTAAATTTAGGCATTCGATCATGTTCTTTTTTGCTTCTTAAGGTTTTTAAGACGATGTTCAGTCTTGGTGCCCATCTTTTAGTCCATGGCCAAGGACCATGCCCAGATACAAGGTCCAGCCTTGTATTAGTGTTTGGATTGGTGCTTGGGATTTTGAGCGGTGGTTCTTACCCGGGCATTGTGCCTGGTCACCAAGATTTAATGCAGCCTAAAAGGATGATACAAAAGGAACACACGGCACAACATGGCAACGCTTTTATCCAATGCACAACCTTTGTTTGCTTGTTACGCCGCTACCCTCAGGTGTTATTATAGAAAACGCTTTGTTGAATTATTTTTTGTTTGTTAATGAATGTACAGGTGCAATTGTTCATAGATAAAGACACCAAGCTTAAAGGCAGCGTGTGTTTTACTTTTCGTTGTGTGCTTACAAGAACTTTAACGCATATAAATGCTTAAAAACTTGCTAGAAAAGAAGCAGCGTATCGTTTCTTGTTGTTTAAAGCAGTTTGTACTGATAGGTCCTCTTGTTGTCATTCATGTCAATTAGGTGATGACGTACAACGCCTGACGCCGCATGCTCATGTTCCTTCTTCAATATTTCAATATGCAAATTTACGCGAAACTGTCAAATCCTGCTTTCGTTTTATAGTCGCTCAACCAAATCAAGACCTATGATCAGCTGAGCAAGTAAAAACAACTGTAATAAGTCTTTAAAAGGCGCAAGCCTTCCCTGATCTTGTCCTAGTTAGAAGGAGATTTTAAAACCAACCAGAGGCAATCGTCTGAACATTTTGAGGATGACGAGAGCTTGGCTTTTTTATCGCTTCCAGACTGCAATGTTTCTTGTCCTTGCCGTGGTTGCGAAAGAGAAGGAAACTAAGCCATCGCGAGCCATAGAAGTTTTTCGCTTTCATGATGGTGACGAGTTCACAAATCAAGGGGGCTGTCAAAGCGAGTGGTGTTCGAAGCGGGGTGGATATTGTTCTGTATCTACGTGCTGTAGTTGTAAGTGTGGCTTCGGGCAAACGTACTTCATAGAAAAGGAAAAATGTCTTGCTGATACAACTTTCCTTCTCGGCAAAGAAGGTAGGTAAACAGATATTTGAAGCATTAGCTTAATATCTTCAACTATATAGTGCGTTTAAAGTACCGATCATGTACTATATTACTTCGCAATATTGATATTATATAGGAAGTCTTAGTTAATTCAAACTAGAGTGTATTTCTTTTGACATTCATTTTCATTTTATTTTCAATGCGAAATTGCTCCACTTTGGGCACAATACAATCTATAGTCAAAACTGAAGTTTGGGAGAGCATGAGTAAAGCAACGAGCTGTCGAGACAAACACTGGTACGTCCCTCACTAAAACGACATTTAACGAACTAAGATATCTCAGATACACTCTTTTGAAGATTGCAGAATGAAAGTATTGTTGAGAAAAAACTAAGATTTCTTAAAAACACACGTATAAGCAGAACTTTTGAGCTAAAAGTGTCTTTGTTGTTGCAAATTGTATATCGATCAAGAATACTTGTTTCGGCAAAAAAGACAAGTCTAGCCTATAATCTTCAATTATTCGTCCGTGCTGAAATTTATACTTGTTATAAAGAATATCAGTTTTTTCAGGCAAAATATCTAATCCAAGCCTTCAGCAAAAAACAGAGAGAATTATATATGAAGAAGTCTATCTGATTTTCGAATAAGCTCAATTTTGCAGATTTTGGTATTGTCATTAGACTTGATAGACATTTTATATTTACAATAAAAAACTTAAAATGAGATTTATTTGATCTCCACAACACAATCATCAATCCACGTGCTCATGACAAAAAAGATAGATGTTTATGTCTTTTTAGCACAATCAAATGTATATTTTAGAATGAGCTGAGGCAAGATTGGTTAGACCTACTGTAAAATGCGTTTTCATACTTCAAGATGATTTGCTTTGCCATTTAAAAACTTACAATAATGCAAATATAAGTAATTGGTGTCGTTGCGTGTTTCTCTTCTTCTTGTTAATCTTATTCCAGTGCATAGCGAGCGCTTCTAAATGTCTGGCATTCTAAATTATATAAAGAAATGGAAATGCTCGGTCAGTTGAATAGAGATGATTTGACCTTGCTTCCGATGTTGCTTTTATGGTATTCCTAACCGCAAATATCGTCATACTGCTTTCAACAACCCGCATTCGACAATACTTTGTATTCACTTATGATATTGTATTCGAAACTGAAAATCTTCCATTTCCTTAAGCCCTTCGGGGAATACCGGTGGCGTTAGAAACCTTATTTAGTTACCTAAACTGGTATATATCAGTATACCGAAAACAAATGATTTGCTAAACACATAGAGGGGAAAAGTTTACTATGGTCAGATGTTTGTTTTTCAGTTCTGATTAACTTGTGAGAAAAAAAAAATTGGAGGAACTTTGTTAGTTAATCGATGGTTTCGGAAACCACGCTTTAGTGAGTTTTAGTTGACTTTGTAATACCCGGAATGCTTCTCTATTATTGAGATAAGTAGTAGGAAAAAAATCTTTATTAAAAATGTTAACTTTTGTTCTTTTTCATAAAAGTTTCTGTTTCTATTCTTTTAGAACTAGAAGGTCTTCAGTTTTTCTTACTGATAGCATGTTACAGCCCTCAAAATAGCCCTTGAAAATAAATTTAATAAAACATGCGTTCTGATTGCCCGAGATCATTTTCTAAATCTGGGTAGAAATCATGAATGACCTCATTAGTTGTTACTATTTTACAAAAGCTCTACAAGATATTTTCCGTGTTTCTATCATCTGTTGAAAATACCTGGGCTTGCTGGGCGAACACTCGGAACAATTTGAATCACTCGCTTTCAGCTCGTGATCCAAACCTTTTCTCGTGTTCTCCCGATAGCCCCGTGTGTTCCCAACAGAGTATGGAAAGACGGGAAATATCTTCTAAAGTTAATTAAATTAGTTCACTGTGTAAGGAAAAAGTAATAGAAATTAGTATAATCATACTAGTGGTCTATCATGAATGCTGCATTCTGATTGGCTACGCTACTCATAGGCTATTAGTGATAGCCTACAAGTAGCGATTGCGCGTGATCATATTATATTTGTCGTAAACGTTAAAAAATTAATTTTAGAGCTTTAAAAAAATATTTTTTACTTCTGATTTTTGACCAACTAGTATGATTTTATTAAAGCAATTATCCCTCTCGCCCTCATGGGCTAGTAGCCAAATAGGCCGATTAATTGGCTTCTAGCCCATTCGGGCTCGAGGGATAATTGCTAAATATTGAGGTTGTTGAGCGACTATGCGACTATGCACACCTAACTCTAAGCATTTTTGAAGGGCAGTTTGAGTTTCAAACACTAAGTTATCAAAGTTAACCAACTTTTACAGTAGCAGATTATTACATAGATCATGATTTAGAGAATCTGCTTTCAACAACTTTCAGCGGTTTTAGCAATCGTTAAAGAAATTCAGGGAAAATGAGTTTAGAAGAGGTAACTGTAAAAATTATTAAAGGAAAAAAAGCTGCGTTGAAGCATACTTTGATTTTAAGATAATAAACATTCATTCATACATCTGCATATAAAAAGGGTTAAGTTTTATAGCTTTCTTTCTTTTCATTAGGATGCAAGTTTCAGTTCACCAAGTCTTGCAAGAAAAAAGCGACCATAGAAATCCTTGATCTGCACAAACCAGGAAGTAAAATTATCACAATTTGCCACAAAGAGCCTAAGACATACCAACTTGATGACTGCAAGGTGTATGGCAACTTGACTCGACTTTTCAAGAATGGAAAGTGGCAGAATTTATCGCCAGGAACAACGAGAGAGAAGATGTTTTCCCTACAAAAAACAAGTAATGCCAAGATTGAGTTTAAGGTAGTGTCTAATTCCATTAGATCAGGTGGTTTTGTATTAAACAAATGCATAAATTTGACAATTCTCGCGTTCATTGCTACAAGCTGAGGTGTCGGTCAGCTGTTGGTTGGACAGAACTAAATTTGTTCCAATAAATTTAAGAAGTTATAAATGCATTTTCTTGAAGGGCTAGCTTGGGAATGATAAGTTATTGAAAATCTTCAAGGACGATGAACAAAACTTTGTCAATAGTTTATTGTTATTGTTATTGTTAATCTTTTATATTTTTGTAAACGAATAAGAGCGATTTCAGAAACATCTAGTCTCCTACGGCATTTCAAACAAAGGGGAGTAACATGAAGAACTTCTCATCGGTAGCTTTTTAAGAAGGTAATTAATGCTAAGGAAAAGCCAGTTTTGACAAGTAAGCCTCAGCTTTTTAGTGCATGTAACGCTAACACTTCTTTGGATTAAATCATTTCATGTACATTTTAAAGTATACTTTTGCAAAAAAAATTAAAAATAATAATGATAAATTTGGTCAATTTTTTTTCTACAGTTGCTCAAACTAGCAAAATTTAGGTTCACGAACATGTTTCAGGGGATTGGGTTGCGACGTCATTCCCAACTTGTAATATTGAGCAAATGAAATCTTTTCTAAACCCAAAGTGGCAAAAGAACTGAGAGCTGTATGAGGAATTGAAATATACCTCTGAATCAAAAACCTTTGGTTCATACATGTCCATCTTGCTGTGTATGGATCCAGAGATGTCCGGGAATGACGTCATGACCCAGTCCCCTTAGAACACGGTCGTGAACCAACAAAACTTGAACTTCAAATGTGCATAAAATCAAGAATACGACCGAATCCAAAAATTCCTTTCTTAAACGTTTTTAGCTTCCCATCCCTTTAAGCGGTTACAAAAATAATTGTTATTGTTATAAGGGATTTTTTTTTTTAACATGCACCTTAGTATTTCATTGTTTTACGTAAAAGGTCGTCAGGTTATTTGATAGAAGCAAGTTCATTCCGCTGACTAATTAGAAAGATGCAAGAGTATTTCAATAGTGGAAAAACTTCGATGAGTAGAGCGGATTAACTCTCGTTTAATAAAAGTCGGTTTACGCTAAAGTTACATATTGTATCTTTTTCGTTATAGTGGAAAGCGAATGCTAAGTTAAATGGCTTGCTTTTGCGAGTGCCAGCGAGGTGTCAGAGAGAGCATCAACAAAATAAATCAAACAAATTGACCTTCGATTCTTGTCTATTCTTCAAAACGGTCGGGTCGGGTAAGTTTTGTCTTTTTGTTTTGTTTATTCAGTGCTAATTAACATAGGTGAGTTAGAAGAAGTTAGAAAATCACATACTTGGCTTAGACATACACACTATACACCACTATGCTACTCTATTACTATATACTATAGTACTATAAAATTACACACACTGCGGTACGGAAATCTGCTCCCTCTTATAATTGAAGGAAAAGTAGAGGAGGGGTCCTTAAGGAAGACCATAAGCCGGAATGCTAGAAAGAACAAAATAATGCAGCTCTTATACCGATGTGTATAAAGAAAAGGAGAGAACTATGAAGATTGACCTGCCTTAGGGTATACGTAGAATACATTACCGCCGCCTGGTCAGCCCAGTTGGTAAGGCGCGAGTCTGTCGTTCGACTTTCACTCAGGGTGTTAAGCCGGTTAACCTCGTGTCTCCTCAGACCCCAAGCCCCAGTTGGTGTCCTCGAAGAGGATATCGAGCCCTATTGCCTGTTCTCTCGCGACTCCTTGAGTAAAAAATGCCATTAAACACAACACAACAAGAACACACATACAGTTCCAAAAGTGCTTCCTTGGTGAACTGTTTAGTTCTGTTGAATATTTGCTAACTAAGACTTTTATACAAGCTAAATCTTTTAAAAGACGCCAAACGCATTTAACTGTAACAGAAACAAAATCAAAAGTGTGTATGAATACATTTATATATTTCTTCGATTAAACATTTGAGATGTTTAGCAAATATATTAAGAGAATAGACTTCAATCTTTTCTTTTCATTTTGTGTTTTATGTTTTTCAGATTCCAGTAGTTATATGGATCGGAATACCAGAACCGAAGCGCCGACTAAAGCCAGTAGAAATCCACCAAGTTCATCAATAGTTGCCGCTGTTCTTTGCTCTCTTTTGGTTGCGTTGATTTTATGTGGTGTTCTTTTCTTGTACCTCAGACGCCGAAGAAAAAGGTGAGTATCTTAAAAAAATGAAAGTCGAACTCATTTAACTTTTGGAATGTGTATTTAACGATCTAGCACTGGATCAATTTAGTCTGACCCTGAACGCACAGTTCCTTTGGAGCTCCGCCACGCCCTTTATTGAATCAATCATAACAATTTCAGCCACACTTAGTTTTAAGTTTGTAGCCAATGATTAAGCTGATGCAGCTACCAATTAGAGGTCAAAGGACTGGCCCTCATAGGCAGGGGTAAGCTTAGGGCGGTCACATCCCTCCTGTCAAGGCCGGTGCACACTTCAGGTAAAGAGCTAAGCTGTTTGCTCGCGAGGTTGTTTGCCTAGCTTGTTCCGCACGTGTGCGGCAAAATTTTAGTGAGATTTTTGCCTCGTGAGCTGAAATCGCCCTTTTTTATTTCACTAAAGAAGTGCTCAGAGAAAAAGGAGCCGCAGCCGACAAATCTCCGTGATGACGTATGCAGATGCACTCTATATCCATATTTAGATCGAGAGTGCGTCTCCACAGCCAATCAGTACGCACGTTTCATCTCTTTTATTTTATAATTAGTTATACTTTCAATATAGTTCCTGGATAACATATGGTTAGGGTGAACTAACTTTTTATTTTTATTTGTTAGAGAAGGGGTAGATAACGTTTTTTATTAGAGAAAAAATGTTAGTACTACATTACTTGTTAGAGTCTTGTAATTAATGCGCTACTTATCTTATAAGAGAACACTGGGAAGTGTTATACTATTTTAGCCCGTGTTAATCAAACTAGGCAGTGTTATATGGATTTATGCACACAATTTATGGTAAAGTGATTGGGTACAAGAGAACTTGCATGGAAATTCGTTTTTAAAAAAAACAAAGTTAGCAAAAAATTAGGGTCTTTAGCAATAACTTTACTATGCTAACACTAGCATTATCTCATGGCAGAAATTCACAAGTTTAGCCTTACTCTATTAAAAGCCTTCCGTTGATCGGTATCAGCTACGGATATTGGCTGGCATAAGTTTAATTCATTTCTTGGCTGTTAAACATTTTCGGCTGTATGTTTAGCCACTTTTTGTGCACTTCTTCTAACGCTTGTGTTTTGATTCCGAAGGAGAGAACAAGAGAAATCACAAGTTTAGCCTTAAACTATTAAAAGCCTTCCAATGATCGGTATCAGCTACGGATATTGGCTGACATAAGTTTAACGCATTTCTTGGATGTAAAACATTTTCGGCTGTATGTTTAGCCACTTTCTGTGCACTTCTTCTAACGCTTGTGTTTTGATTCCGAAGGAGAGAACAAGAGCCTGGATATGTGGGTATGGCGCTTATCTTTATAGTTTTTGGTTTTCTCGGGCTCTAGAAAAGCTGTACGGTGGCCGAAAGGCTGAAATAATTATATTCTTTACTCCTAGAAGGCATGAGGGGGTTGGGGCAGGG
>JAOBAT010001763.1:0-10945 GCA_026413305.1 Hydrozoanthus tunicans
CCCAGGACTGCCAAAGAAAAGCAAAAAAGTACTTGCTTTGACAGTATGTGACATCGACTGATTTACCTGTGTGGACAGGCAATGTGGTAAGAAGTAAGGTTGAAGACATACGTGGTTTGATCGGACAGATTATAATGCCAATGTTTCGTCAGGGGATACCTGACTGTATCATAACAGACAAATGGCCAAAGTACTCTTCCGAAGAGTTCAGGAATTTTTCTGAACACTATCAGTTTCAACACATCACAAGCTCACCCGCTTACACAATCAAACGGGAAAGCCGAAAACGCTGTCAAGACCATTAAAATACTATCAGTAAGGCACACGAGGCAGGGAGAAGACGCTTACATGGCACTTCTCGATTTTCGTAGCATACCATGTTGACACTTCACCAGTACAGAGACTGTTTAGTCGACGAACCAAGACACCACTCCCACTTGTGAACATACTGTAACAGACCATGGAGTCCTAAAACACAGCGAGACAACTGAAAAACAGGAAATGACAAGAACATCACTACAACCGTGGTGCAAAGAAACTCGAGCCCTTAGGACCCTGCGATCCTGTACAGAGAAAACCACCATATGGAAAAAACGATGGGTAGGAGCAGCGGACAGAACCAGGTGAAAATCAGGTCGTACAACGTTATCTTTTTTCATTTTAATCTTATTTCAACGCTTTGGGATAGGCAAATTGTGGTGTTCCCACGCAGCCCTCGACTAATTGAAATGCTCAATGGAGTTAACTCCTCGTGTGTGATACACATTAAATCAAGAATTAAGTTCGAAGTAAATACAAACAGTTGGTATCAGTACGAAATCACGTGGAAAGGGCAACTGGCAGAATTAAGAACTATCACAATCTGGATTGCAAAATTCCAATAAGTCTTGAACACGTACAACAACAAATATTAAGTGTATGTGCTTACACAGCCATTTTTTTGCCGCCTTTACTTCCTCCTGGGAAGAAATAAATGGAACCAGTTGAAAACCAGATCGTCAATATAATCTTTTTTTATTTTAGTTTTATTTCAACGCTTTGGGATAGGCGAATTGTGGTATTTTAACACAACCCTCGACTCATTGAAAAGCTCAATAGAGTGAGCTCCTCGTGTGTGATACACATAAAATCAAGAGTTAAATTCTAAATAGATACAAACAGTTGCTATCTTTAGTTTTTACTGTTGCGGGGATGCAAAATCGTTATATAATTTTTTTTGTTAATTACTCTCTTGTTGAAAGAAGACAAATACGGTGACGAAGCAGACTGAGTGATCTGCATAGTTTGGGATTTCAATGTGAACCATGTGTTGTCAGCTATACTGCCACTTCGGTACCACCGAGAGCCGTTGTGGTGTCGGACAATATGCTTCTGTTCCTCTACTGGATCTACGAACTGTTTTGTTGCAACTGTGCAGCACATCCTTGAGTCTTCAATGTTATTCTCAATGAAAACCGATGAGGGCAAAACAATATTATTCCACAATCTGCTACTCACACAACGAAGACAATGAAGAAAGTTTGAGCAGCTGCGACGAAACAAGATCACTATCTAGCGCTGCTCAGACAATGTTTGCGGAAACTATATCGCTTAAAGGCAGAAGCTACCACAAGGCATTTCAAAAGAACCTTCACAGATGCAAATCCTTTATATTGGAAGACAGAACACCGTTGTAAACCAGCTCCAGAGGTTCGCAGAGTAACTTAAGGACCTCATAACAAAAAAAAAATGTTTCTCCGGACAAAGTTTTTTATCATTATATTCCGTATATTTGAGATTTCAAATTCTTGCTGAATTAAGAATTGCAAAGTGTGAACGATGGCAAGAAGAGCAGAACAACTATCGTTACAATGAAATGATATAAGGCAAGTTTTTTTGAACAGGAAACTGTGGTGTTTTAAACTCGGTGTAAAGGATCCTGCAGCAACTTACTTTTCAATTATTTTGATATTCATTTTGAGGCAATTTCTATCTGTGTAACAAGCATTTGTTTGTTCGTTATTACATTTTAAAATATCATTTACAACAACTTATAATTACATTCATATTCAGAACCAGAAAGATTGACTTTATTGAACATTTGAATCGAGAGGGTCCCACCCTTTCAATCACTCTGTGTTTGGCAACAGAAAAATCTGCGTTGGAATCATCACCTCAACGAGACGGTTAAGAAACTAAAACAATGGGCTACAGTGTCTAAGAGACAGCCATAAAGCAGAGCTACCAGCGGATATGGGCACTACAATATACTGCACGAAGACCTGCCCACTACTCGATTACGCCTTTACAGTATGGAGAGGACTCCCAGATTACCGCGCAAATGAAATCATGCAAGACTCGACATAATAGGCGTTCCCAGAGACACGCTCCTAGCACTTGAACAGAGAAGAGACGATGCTGCAGCGGATCCAAGAAGACAAGAAACACCCGACCTATGCTTTTATCAAACATCAAAGAACAAATAGTTATTAGCTTAGATCTTCTGCCAAGTTATCTGTGCCACTCTCTAGAACAACCAGACATTTAAACTCTTTTTTATCTAGAGCGAGCCGCTTTTTAACCGCAAATTAATTTTTCATCTACTAGACTACACGCATACAATACATTAAAGTACACAAGTTGAACTGGACCAAAATATGATTGTTTTGCATGTGCATGGTAGAAAAAATTATAGCAGAACGGTAGACATACTGAATGAAGTGTTAATTATAACTATATTGGGCTTGATTCTTGATTAACAAATGGTGCAGCAATGCGCATATGAAAATTGTTTGAATAGGCTCTTGGCATTATGGAAATTAACGTCTTTTCATGCAAACAAAACAACCAGTTGAGATTTTAAAACAATTTCAACTAAATTTTGTTGTTTATCTTTTTATGTAACACATCAATCACGATAAATAATTAATACTTCGTTTCGTATACGTAAAATTAACGTTTCCTTTCATTTCATTTTTAATTTAGGTATCTTTAAAAACGTATTCTACATGTATAGTCACGTGTGAAATGTATGTGTAGTCACACGGGAGTTATTTCTTTAGAAATATATATTTTCTGCATAACCTTTTCGGGATTGACTGTAAAGCTTATTACCATTTTTATTATCTTTTTATTATTTGTTATTATTGTTGAAACAAAAAAAGAACGAAGAGTTTTTACTCAGAAAAAAAAAGCAGAAAACAAAAATAGCTGAAATGAAGTTTGCTTGTGATCTAATATTTCTTTGTTTAATCTTGACAAGCACCGTAAGGGAAAAAAGGCCAAAAGGTGAAATATTTTTAGAATAAAATCCTGCGGTAAATTGCTATTCGTGTGTTTAGGTTAGCCACTGTTTGCTTTGCAGCGGATGTTAAAGCAGAAAGAAAAAGAAATTGATAAACTGAAGAAGAGTAAGTTTTTCATTTAGTTTCGTTAGAAGTATGTGTAGACACATGGGAGTTATATCTTTAAAAATATATATTTTCATTACATTTTTATTATTTGTTATTATTGTTGATAGAAAAAACGAATGAAGAGTTTTTACTCTCACAAAAAAAAAGCAGAAAACAAAAATGGCTGAAATTAAGTTTGCTTGTGATCTAATATTTCTTTGTTTAACTTTGACAAGCACCGTAAGGGAAAAAAGGCCAAAAAGGGAAATATTTTGGAATAAAATCCTGCGATAAATTGCTATTCGTGTGTTTAGGTTAGCCACAGTTTGCTTTGCAGCGGATGTTAAAGCAGAAAGACAAAGAAACTGAAAGAAGAGTGAGTTTCTAATTTAGTTTCGTTACCGATAATAATTTAAGGATTTTGACAAACAGCATACAGTTCAATCATGATGCATGGAAATAATCTTTGTGCGCACCAAATTACGGCTGCTTTTCCTTGCTAAAATGGGATCAAAGCGTAACCAATCCAAAATATTTTGATAACCTGGTGTTTATAGTATTCTACTGGGGTTAAAATACTCACACACCCAGCTCAGTTTTCGCTTTCTCGCCAAGACTTAAAAAACGAAACAATAAATGAACACGAAGATGGTTATAACACATGATACTCATTGAGTATTGCTAAACCGGCAAGAGAGCAAAAATGGTTCAACGTCATCAATGAAGGGAACTCGAGCTTGGTATTTGACAGCAAACGTAGATTGAAGATAAATATTCGACACTTCGACACATATTCGAATATTTTGATAACCTGGTGTTTATAGTATTCTACTGGGGTTAAAATACTCACACACCCAGCTCAGTTTTCGCTTTCTCGCCAAGACTTAAAAAACGAAACAATAAATGAACACGAAGATGGTTATAACACATGATACTCATTGAGTATTGCTAAACCGGCAAGAGAGCAAAAATGGTTCAACGTCATCAATGAAGGGAACTCGAGCTTGGTATTTGACAGCAAACGTAGATTGAAGATAAATATTCGACACAACAATAAAACTTTTGTAAAACACTAAATTTTAGCTGCATGGCCAAACCAGCCCTTTTTAGGTAACATAGTAAAAAATTGGCGTGTTACAAAATGTAAATTACTTTTGACTGTTGTGAAATACGAGTAGCTAACTAAATGATGTTTAAGGTAGAATTCAAATCAAAATATAAACTTACGATTAGAGGAAAATAGCAAATGAAAACAGAAGTAAATTTGAAAAACAAACAAAAAGAGTTAACAAATAAATAATAAATTTAAAAAATAAATAGTTATTTGACAGTCATCAGCTTGTAAAACTCGAAGAATCCTGAAAGAGAATTTGTTTTTACGTTACAGGAACGTTCGAGACTTATAGAAAACTAACGAAAAACTTAAAGAACAAGTAGCAGTTTTGCAAAAGGTTTGTGCAGGATTCGTGACTTCAGTTTCACAACAATATTAGGAACGTTTTTTCTAAGGTTATGATTACTCGCAAGCAAAAACTAAAAGAGTGTATTACACAAATCTCTTGACTCAAGGGCCAGAAGGGGGAAGGGTCCTTGGATGACTGTAACTCATGCAAAAATTAATCTTTGTCATTGTCGAAGAAACTAGGATTCATAAATTACACAGGATTCACAAATTACGTTTTTTTAAATTTTGAGCCAAATACTAGCAAACTGCAGTACCAAAAACCAAAAACATTTCTGTTTCGAAAAATTGCCAAGATAAGAACAATAAGACCGGCCCAGAAAGAATGTTAACACCTCTTAAAGATTTCTGGATAGAACTAGTTCGACTTAGGGTTGACCCTCTGCAAGATTTTGTCTCGTAGGGGCATTTTTCAAAGAAATTCAGTACCTGGATCAACTATTTAGTCGACGAACCAAGATATTACTGCCACTAGCGAGCCTGTTAATGGAACCGGCGAAATCGACCATCGTTGGGTTTGCATTGACCTCGGCCAGCTATCAGACCGCAGTGAACCTTCTTAAGAGGAGATTTGGCCGGGACGATGCAATTCAGAAGGCCCACATCGACGACCTTCTAACTATTCATCCAGTCTGCAACGAGAATGACGTCTGGAAACTGAGGAAGTTCCACGACGATACTGAAACTCATAATCGAGGAGTGGAAGCGCTTGGGGTGAGTGATCGCACATACTTAACTATCGTTGTACCTTCGCTCTTGGAAAAACTTCCAACTCCCTTCCGACTGTCAATTTCGAGAGGGCAAGAGTTTAGAACGTGGTCTATAGAGGAACTTTCGGAGCGAATGAGAGCTGAATTAGAGCTGAGGGAAGAACATGTAAATGTACCGAAGAGAGGAGGATTTGGCGAGAACAAAAGTACCGCAAGTTCCCTTCATACTGGCATCGAGAGAAAATTGAGATGTGCTTACTGCAATGATAGCCATCAATTAAAGGCTTTCAAACGATTCAAGACACCAAGACACGCAAGTCTTTATTAGCTGAGTATGTTAGATGCTTTAAATGTTTGAAAAAGAACCATAGAGCCGTTAATTGTAGAGCACAAGATGATTGTAAGGGTTGTGGGGGAAATCATCATGTTTCAATAAGCAATTAGAATAGTTCGGGAGAAACCCCGCGATCTAAGCAGCCTAATCAGCCCCAAGAATCTAATGTGTTTTAAGGGAATGAACATTCGGCTTTAAACATAGTTTCTAATGTTCGCCTATAGGCTCTAGTGTTCGTGTATCATTGCAGACCACCCAAGGTATCATTAAGGCAAATTAGGAAATATCTGTCTGTAGAATCAACAAAGTTTGCATTTGTTACATCACATTTAGATCATTGCAACGCTCTTTTGTATAAGCTTCCACAGTATCAATATGACCGACTCCAGAAAGTTCTTAATGCGGCGGCTCGGGTTACATGCTTAACGCCTAAGTTTGGTCATATCACTCCAGTTCATAAGGAGCTTCATTGGTTGCCAGTGAAATTTAGAGTAGAGTTTAAGATTGCACTTTTAGTTTTTAAAATGTTGAATGGCCTGGCGCCACAATATTTGTCTGAACTACTTGTTGTTAAACCTAGAACTAGATTCTGAAACGTTGCTTGTTATCCCTAAGGTGAATAGGAAATCTTTTGGCGATCGGGCCTTTTTCCACGCCAACATTATGGAATTCTTTACCATCTGGCCTAAGAAATTGCAGGAACATTGACTTTTTTAAAGTACAGTTAAAGACTTATCTTTTTAAGAAAGCTTTTAAATTGTAATTTTACATTTTTATCACTATTATTAATTTAGTCTATTTATTGTATATATATTTATATATTTTCCTTGTACAAATTGTAAAGCGCTTTAGAATATCTTAATAGTTAAAGCGCTACATTAAATGTAATAAATTATTGTTATAAGGGTAATAAGACGAGCGAACAACCCCGGTAGCCATAGATCGTTCATTACTCAATCGGCTGCACGCAGAATAAAACTTCCCGTTGTGAGGCGTGAATGGCTAACTATTAATGCCTTTGGAGAGAGAGAAAGATGGGAATAGATTTTGCAGGACCACTATTTGTAAAAAGCACTAAAACCACAAGTATAGATAAAGTGTACACACGCTGTGTAAATAGGGCAGTGCATTTAAAAGCAGCGACCTTTACAAGATCCTTAAAGAAATTTAGTGCTAGAAGAGGAATGCCAAGTTTAATTGTTCCAGATAATGCAAAGACTTTTCAAGCAACACAGAAATCCTTGAGTCGTTTGCTTAACCATTCAGAGGTTCACTCTTATCTCAATGACCAAAGACTAGAATGGAGATTAAATCTAGAAAGGGCTCCATGGTGGGGTAGTTTTTTTGAGGGTATGGTTGGGATTGTGAAGCAATGCCTTTGGAAGATTCTAGGCAATGCTAGATTAAGCTTTGATGATTTGGTTACAGTTTAAATTGAAGCAGAAGCAGCTTTTATTTGTATACCCTTGGCTTATGAGTATAACGAGGTAGACGAGGAAGTGTTAACACCAACGAGGCGATCCTCGAAACGTAGCAAGTTACAGTGCTAGGTTTAAGTACTTGAGTTCTCGTTTAGCACACTTTTGGGAACGATAGAGAAAAGAGTATCTCGCTAACCTTACAGAGTTTCATAGGGCAAAGAGATCAAAAGAGAACAAGGAGGTTATTCAGCTATCACCAGCTATGGCCAAGCTCGAAAATGTTACATCGCTAAATCCTGATATGTCGAAGACATTTTTGCAAAGAAAAAGAAAAATGAACCTGAACATACACCGATTCCGAACATGGCGGCAAACGCGGTTTGCCCTGGGGCGAGGCACCGAAACGAGGCGACCCAGTCAAAAGTTTAGCACGCGAAATTCTCTTTAGATCCCTTCTATCGAACGTGAAGTGAACTACAAAATGTCTCAAAGTCCTCTAACCGAAGCGGATATTCCAGGATCCTCACTAAATGGAAGAACTCCCTCTTCTGTGAAGCGGAAGATCTTCGTTTTTGGTTACAATGTCGCGGCGACTCACTGAAAGGATTAAAGTGTATATATCACTAGCATTTAACTTGGTCTGTTAGAAAGGGGTTTTGTAAAAGAAGAAAAATTTCGTTTATTTCATTAAAATAACTCTTTTGGTTGCTCAGGTATTAAGGTTTTTTAAATGTGTAAATTACCAACGTTGTGACGTCGAAGTCAGCAATTCAAAGGGAAAAACTACAAAACAACTGTTATCTCTTTAACACGTGTTTGTGTTAAAGTGCAGAGTTTCAGGATCAATGATCTGGTATTTCAAGAAATATTGAGTGTTTTGTAATTTTACCCTTTGGATTCCCGACTTTGACGTCACAAGAGTGGTAATTTTCATATTTGAAAAAGCTTTATTACTCAGTAACCAAAAGAGTTATTTTAACGAAACAAACGATATTTTTCTTCTTTTTCAAAATCTCTTTCTAACAGACCAAGTTCCTTGATAGCGATATATACACTTTAAAAACCAAGGCTCAGTTAGTGAAAAGGTGGGGCAAGTTTCGTTTATCAATTTAGATTGTACGCTCTCATCGTTGTTTCAACTCTTTTTAAACCCAATATCTTTTTTGTAGGGTCGAAGAGTACTTACAGTCAGGTCGTGATCGGATTCTCGTTGATCCGGATAAAGATAAAATTTACACGAAAAGAAAACAACGAAAAGAAACTCAAGCCAGTACGCAACCATCAACGAGCTCCACTGCAGATTCTAGCTACCCTGCAAATGGCTGGAGCTCGGACTTAAAAAGGCTTCCTTTCTTTAATCGTGCTGAAATGAATACTCACATATCGAGATCTGGGAAGCGAATTGATCCTAAAATGACTGCAGCACACACTGTACCTACCTGCATCAAAAGAGCTTCGTCATTTTTGGCTGGTGAATACTCTGACCAGCTTTTGACACAGATATAACCAATTTGTCAGTCACTAATTCAAAGGAGCTGACTTAACCCTCCCATAATGCACTGGTTTACATCTTTTTTCTATACCACTGAAATTCAGAGTTCAATAAATTTGAAGAAATGATCAAAGGATTAATATTTTTGTCATTTTAGTACAAAGAAGTGACAAAAGTTGGTAAAAGTACCAATCCTGTGCATCAATACATACATTTTTGAAGAACTGAATTAAAATAAACAAAAAAACAATGAATTATGGGTAGGGTGACTAGCATCAAGTTTCTCAGTAATGAGTGGATCGTGAGTGTTACACAGCAAAGCGCACACACTCCACATTTGGTTGACTACACCGAAGGTACTTAAGGGGATTACACCATCCCAAATGTGAAAGTTGTTCATTTTATTGATTGCTCTCTCCACATGGATTCTTAAGCTAGCAATCTGTTGGATCTTAACTACACCTTCAGCAGACATTTGGGCATCCTCCCCTAAAAATGGTGGCATGTTCAATTCAACTCCAAGAGACAAAATATCCTGAATCTGAAAGCCTTTATCGGCCATAACAGAATCACCGTCGTCAAATGCCTGAGACAAGAACCTACTTCGTGTAACTATCTCACGGTCAGAAATGCTTCCTGTATACAGCTGCCTTATAAATGTAATTGCTCCACTTGGAGCAATACCTATCAAGGACTTCAGTGTAACATGATTCTTGTAAGAGCTGAAAAGCTCTGAGTTGAGTAGTAAGCTGCTAGGCATCTCACAGTGCGCTTCAGTGCAGTCAATTATAATTCTTGTAGATGAGTATTTTTCCTTGAATTCACCAGGCATAGTATCCAAAATAGTTTGACGTGGTGTCCACAGACCGATATGTCCAAATTTCAGATACATGAAGTTAGTCCAATGGATAACAATCCTGCTTATAGTTGATACTGATGCACCATACAAGTGTGAAAGAAGTCTAACAAGAAATTTCCTTCTCAACCTGCACATAACAATAAAAAAATCATCTTGTGGCTTCAACTTGCGTCTCCGGGCTCTGTTATTCACCTGGGGCTCGAAATCATCCTCGTCCAGGATCGAAGAAATCGAACACAGCTTTCATTGTTTCCTAATTGGGGAAACCAGTGTAAAACGATATATCCTCATTTTTTGTGAAACGATCAACATTAAAAGACTTAGCTGAGTACGAAGATACTTCCTCATTCAAGGTAACAACACGTTTTTCAAGTGCCTGGATACGTAAACTTGCTTCTTCGAGTTCAGTTTCTAGAGTGCCAACTTTGGTTTCAAGATACTGTATACATTCTTGTGCTGTGTTTTCTGCCACATTGTCCTCCTCAAGAATTGAATTAAGTTCCTGGACATTGTTTATTTTCCTCCTCGCCATATGATTTGACGTTCGCTCTGCTTGAAATGCAAAGAACAAACATTTGTTGAGTTCGTAATCTGAAACTCTTTGCTCTCGTCACGCCGAATAGCTTGAATCCAGTCTCGTCTCTCGGCAGTCGTCTTCAGAAACTTGAAAAACGACACTTTTCTTCCGCTTTTGTCACGATAACCTCTTTGCTTGCATTCTGGAACACAACAGTGTGAAGGCATCCTGACAAACAGAGAGAATTAACCGCATGCAGCGACTCCTCGAAAATTGTCAACAAACTCGAGGACTGCATCAATGGCGAACGACTGGGTCGCCTCGTTCTGGTGCCTCGTCCCAGGGCAAACCGCGATTGCCGTCATGTTCGGGATCGGTGTATCTTCTAGACCAACTTAACTCATACCATCTAAACATTGTTTTCACAGTCGAAGACAATCCCGATCACTTCCTTGACACAGCTATCCAACACACCGAGGACCATTTCACCTTTTTAGCTTACTCTAAACCCGGTAAAATCCCAACTAACTGGAAGTCTGAAGTTTCAACGAACTGGAACACAATCACCAGCGCCCTACATAGCACAAAGAGAATTACCGCAGACTTCAAAAGTGCAGTCGAAATCATTACAAGGAAGTTTAAAAAGAGTAGCTACCCGAAGAAATTTATTGAAAACATGGCGAACACACGCTCAAGATCGAACTCCTCAAAAATCGATGCTCAAATCGAGAATGACTCTCAAATGTTTCCCTTACATGTAGTTAAAGAGTTAATTAACA
>JAOBAT010001774.1:0-10945 GCA_026413305.1 Hydrozoanthus tunicans
CATCCTTAAATTCCTGATTGTTCTTTGTCATCCTTGGTCACACCCTTAAGCTAATTCCTGATTGTTCTTTGTCATCCCAGGTCACATCCTTAAGCTAATTCCTGATTGTTCTGTGTCATCCCTGGTCACATCTTTAAACTAATTCCTGATTGTTATTAGTCAACCCTGATAACATCCTTAAATTCCTGATTGTTCTTTGTCATCCTTAGTCGTATATGTTTCCTGATACAGTCTTTGTTGTCCCTGATCACATGAATCTTCAATTCCCTGATTCAACTATTATCATCCCAGATGGCATCCTCGATTCCTTTATCTACCCTCTGCCATCCTTGTCGCATTTATATGTGATGGTTAGTTTCATTGACCTCAGATATGTTACTGACGTTGTAAGATGTCTCTAGGATGTTGTATTGAATGTGACTAACATCGTATTTTCCTCTCCAGGTTCTTAGTAACATACACAGTGTACGGGCCATGGAAGTCGAGAAGGATAAAAAAGCTTGGAGCTTCGAACCCAAGGTGTGAGATTGTGTGCGTAACTGTCAGGCATTAGTTTTTATCGTATGTTTCCAGAGTATTATGTTCTTTTGGTAAAAAAAAACGTACACTTTGACTCCTTTTTTATCCCAACTTCTTCACGCTTTGTTTTACTTTAAACTTTTTTTGAATATCATACGTTAAATATTTAGGATGTTTAAGAGAAGGATAGGTGTATTCAACGCCTTTTTCCGGGTAGAATCGAAACAAGTTAGCGTTTAAGCTAATTGACTAGTCGAACATAGGAAATCATAAGAAATACTTGTATATTCATTCTAAACATTACAAATTTGGAGTCATTCGGCGAAATGTTATTTTTCGTTAACTTCTTGATTTCTTTTTCTTCAAGGCCACTCAAAGCGTGTATGACTCGGAATGTCTGGCCCGAATACACACTTCGTATGACAAGTTAGGTAAGTACTAACTGTAAAACCCTGTTTTCTCCGCAATCCATTAAGGCCCCCGCTTAAAATTAGATTAGCTCCCGGGGGTCGCTTATTAGAGCTTTTAATTCGTTTGCAAGTACAAGTTTACAAGAGCTCAACAACAGCCTAACATAAGTAACATACATGTTTTGACAGTTTGTCAACTACAAAATGTCGTAAATGGCGTAAAACAGTGAAAATCTTTAGTTAGGTTATTTTAATTACTTTAGTATTGTTTTTGCTTTACCATGCTTGAAGCAAGCAAGGAAGGACGAAACAAAAACAAACAAGGAAAAGAGCTGTTCTTGAAAAGAGTGTACAGGACTGAAATCGCTTATTTTGAATAGAAACTATAAGCTACGCTCGATTGCTTTTGTCAACGTTCAACTTGCGTCGGACATAGCAATACTAGTAACACTAATAGTATAAATATGAAATATTTTAAAAAAACGTTCTCTGATAAAAGTTTTGAAAACACAAGCTTTCAGCAACCGATCCTGTTGCTTTCTTCAGGGGAATAGATAGTACACGACTGGAGAAACAGGATCGGTTGCTAAAAGCTTGTGTTTTTAAAACTTTTGAACGGTTTTTTTCATATATTATCTTTGTACTATGCTTCCATATTTTTACTAGTAATACTTGTTACGAAGTAGTAGCGTTTTGGCAAGGATTTCATAGACTGACTAAATGACTCTCGTCTGAAGGTCCTGTTATTCTTGGTCTCTTTCTAATTTTTTCGATTGAAAATGGTGACTTAGATACTTTTCTTATTACAGGCATCCTGTTTGAACTAAACATTTCATATCAGAGAACGGTAAGTTTTGTTTGACACTTTTTCGTTTAAAACTGCGTTATACCTTGGGTACCATATGCAAACGTTACACAGAAGAGGCTCCACCGAATTTTGAACAAATAAGAAAAAAATTATGTAGCTAACCCAGACCTTACTTTGACCAATGATGAACTATTTATCGTTGCAGTGGTACACACAGAGGCGCCCAAATGGGGTAAAAGCGTTTGGAATAAAACTTCCGAAGTTCTAACCATCGAAGTTGCTTGCGAGTTATATGAAATTATAGCGTCACGTTGATTTGGCGATTGAGGCTTGAATATTTAGCAAACACATAGATTTGATGCATTTTCGAAAATTCGTATTTCTAGTCACAGAAAAAGTACATTAATGATATTGAGATGAGCGTGCGTTATCTTTTTTTTCACAGTCAACGAATGAGAGGAGTGAGATGAGTTGTGGCTGGACGGTACTGAAACTTTTCGAGGATAATGGCACCCCAGTACCCAACAAGTGAGTTGAGTCGTGCTCAGTTCTCTTTCTCATTCACTCTCAGTACATGAAACACTTTCGCGCACAGCCAGTTTATCAACATCTAACTTCTCCTTACACAACTCAACCCTTTCAGCCTCAGCCAGTTTATCAACATCTAACTTCTCCTTACACAACTCAACCCTTTCAGCCTCAGCCAGTTTATCAACATCTAACTTCTCCTTACACAACTCAACCCTTTCAGCCTCAGCCAGTTTATCAACATCTACCTTCTCCTTAGACAACTCAACCCTTTCAGCCTCAGCCAGTTTATCAACATCTATCTTCTCCTTACATAACTCATACAAAATAGTTCAGGCCCGGGTTGTACGAAGCCTGGATAAGCTATCCGCTGGATAAAAGCTAATGGTCGCCACTAATAAAGCAAAGATTGTTTTACTCGTTGTTGATTTCTCTATTTCTGGTTGTTAAGTGAGTGGAAGACTCCTAAAGTAATGGTTCAAATGGTGTCAAATAACTTTTGTTATATTTTCATTGCATAAAATAGAAAGCACTTATCCGACGGATACCTTATCCAAGCTTCGTGCAACCGGGGCCAGTTTGTTATGAGAAAATGGGAATTGATCAAACTAGAAAGTTACCAAAGATGAAAAGCAAAATTCTCCTAAACTGGTAACAGGAAAATTTTGGGTTCTAGTTGGGAGAACTTAGCAATACCCAATTTGGCGTACACGGACTGGTTGTGAAAGAGGGTAAACAATTAATGTACAAAAGTGCTTTGTTGTAGGTTGTGTTAGTGAGAATGTTTTTACGGGCTACTTGTTGATCTGCATTTCAATGGTCGTGCAGGAACAAGACAATCAAAGAAAACGGCGAAAAATTGCATACAACAATGATTTCAAAACTAGTCAATCTTTTAACTATGTTAATCTTCTCAGCAACTCCATCTTCCCCCTTCCTTTCTTGTTTTATTTCTTGTCCACTTTCCTTGTCAGTGTCCTTAGCATGGTTTTTATCCAGTTCCTTATCTAATCGTCATTGTCAACAACGTCAATACATTTTAAAACCAACTTTCTAGTCACTGTCGGTGTCGTAGTTCTTTACTTCCACCCGTTTTAAAATCATCTTGGTAATAATGATGAATAGAATGGTGATGTTGAAATGACAATAATAATAATAATGGTGACGATAATGATTGTTGTGATATGAGTTTTTTTTATTTCAGGACTTTTGAGCTGGAACTCAACGGAGGATCACCTGGCGAACAAAATATCCCATTGGATCCGTCGAGTGACTTGAAATGTACGTGGAATGACGCAACAGACTCCCGTCACCCTTTAACCTTATCAGTCCCACTAAATTTTTAACATCCAACTTCTCTTTACAGTATAAGACATTTGGTAATGAAAAAATTGATCAATCAAAGTGAACAACTGAAGATAATTGGGGAATATTCTTCCAAGCTTGTTCAATGCTCTGGTTAGGAAAATTGACCAATACATATGGGACTGAAAGGGTTGTGCACTCGCTCGTTCGATTTCGATAGTTAAACGGATTTGGAAATTTTCCTGTCAGTTGCTGTAACACATAGTAATAACAATAAAAATAATTCTGTATGGACGTTTGCATCTTGGGTTTTAAAGAAAGGAAAGAAATCGTATAGAGCGAGCAAATGGAAATGTTATCAATGGGAATAGAGAAGAACTTAACCAGTGACTCTGCTCCCCTTGCGAGTCTAATTAGCTCTGTGGGTAGAGCATCTCACTGGTAACCAGAGGGTTGCGGATTCGATTACCGTCAGTGACTCGGCTCCCCATGCGAGTCTCAGTAGCTCAGTTGGTTCGATTCCAAACTTTTAAATACAGTTTTCTTTGTTTTTAAGTTCTATTCCCGTTAGTGACCACAAGGTTTCTTTTGAGCATTCAACTTGAAAAGCACATGTTTTTCTTTCTAATTCCATTTCCTAGGTGCAAGATTTATATAAAATCATTTGAGGATTAGAACCATATAACAATAAATACTATTGGAAAATCGAGCGAGCAGACGCGAGACACATGTCCAGCGGGAATAAACAAAAACTTAACCTGTGACTAGGCTCCCCTTGTGTGTCTCCATAGTTCAGCGGGTAGGGCATCTGACTGGTAATCAGGGGTTTGCTGGCTTAATTCTTGTCAGTGACTCAGCTTCCCATGCGAGTCTCTGTAGCTCCGTGAGTAGAGCATCTGACCAGTAATCGGTGGTTGCGGGTTCGATTCCCGTCAGTGACTCGGCTCCCCATGTGAGTCTCGGTAGCTCAGTGAGTAGAGCATCTGACCAGTAATCAGAGGGTTGCGGGTTCGATTCCCGTCAGTGACTCGGCTCCCCATGTGAGTCTCGGTAGCTCAGTGAATAGAGCATCTGACCAGTAATCAGAGGGTTGTGGGTTCGATTCCCGTCAGTGACTCGGCTCCCCATGTGAGTCTCGGTAGCTCAGTGAGAAGAGCATCTGATCGGTAATCAGAGGGTTGCGGGTTTGATTCCCGTCAGCGACTCAGCTTCCCATGTGAGTCTCGGTAGCTCAGTGAGTAGAGCATCAGACCAGTAATCAGAGGGTTGCGAGTTCGTTTCCCGTCAGTGACTCGGCTCCCCGTGTGAGTCTCAGTAGCTCAGTGAGTAGAGCATCTGACCGGTAATTTGGAGGTTGCGGGGTCGATTCCCGTCAGTGACTCAGCTTCCCATGTGAGTCTCTGTAGCTCTGTGGGTAGAGCATCTGACTAGTAATCAGGTTGGGAGTTCAATTCCAGTTAGTGACTTTCTAAGCAATTAAATTGTGGAGCACTTTCTTTCTGATGATAATGGCGATGGCGACAATTTGGTTAACGTTTTGGAACACATCAACAAAGTCCTAGCAGATGTTCCTACCAGAATGCATTCAAGAATCATATTTTCTATTTAAATGCACCTTTGAGATACTAACTTCAGATGATGATTGTGGTTTCGATCTGTTCCTCTTTCAGCTAGTACAAGTCGATTCCAGTCAATTGTTAGAAGCATCCGGCAGCCTACGTTGGTTGTGAGGTTACACTCTTACAACAGGACCAGCAAGGAAGTTTACGAGTAAGTTGAGTGTGTGTCCTTTTACTGCTATAACGATTGTGAACACATTGGAACCCGGTGAGGTGTGCACAAATTAAACGAGCCGCAACAAAGGTAGAATACGTCGAGGAAGGTAAACATGTAGGTCGGTAGGTAAACAGGTCAGTAGGAAGGTTGGTTTGTTGGTAGGTAGATAGGTAGGTAGGTAGGTAAGTAGGTTAATAAGAAGGTTGGTTGGTTGGTAGGAAGGTAGGTAGGTCAGAAGGAAGGTTGGTAGGTAGGTAACAGGTCAAGGTAGATAAACAGGTCAGTAGGAAGGTAGGTAGGTAGGTGAACAGGTCAGAAGGAAGGTTGGTAGGTAGGTGAACAGGTCAGAAGTTAGGTAAACAGGTCAGTAGGAAGGTAGGTAGGTAGGTGAACAGGTCAAGGTAGGTAAACAGGTCAGTAGGAAGGTTGGTAGGTAGGTAAACAGGTCAAGGTAGGTAAACAGGTCAGTAGGAAGGTAGGTAGGTAGGTGAACAGGTCAGAAGGAAGGTTGGTAGGTAGGTGAACAGGTCAGAAGTTAGGTAAACAGGTCAGTAGGAAGGTAGGTAGGTAGGTGAAAGGTCAGTAGGAAGGTAGGTAGGTAGGTAAACAGGTCAAGGTAGGTTAACAAGTCAGTAGGTAGGTATACAGGTCAACAGGAAAGTTGGTTGGTTGGTTAGTAGAAAGGTAGGTAAATAAACAGGTCAGTAGGAAGATTGGTTGTTGGTAGGTAGGTAGGGATGTAGAAAGATATATATCTAGTGTGTGTGATTGTTAGCACACGGTAAATCTACGATGACATTTTGTTTCTCCAGTACACTGCCAGACACACTACTGACTTGTAACCAGTACACGCCATTCATATCACTTTACCGCCAGCTGCTCGGTGAAATGTTTTTTCAGGAAGGACACGATCAGCAGAACGCAGGTTAGAATGTTTTTCTAGGGCTTAACCCTCTTACTCCTTGTAACCACAAAATGATCAGTTTGAAAATTCTCATAACTTATTCCCTTATGTTTTTCTATGAGTAGATTTGGAGAGTTTCACCTTTGAGAATTTTTTGTGGGTAATCAACTCGTATTCTCAAAAATATTCAAATATTACACCAGTAGCTGCAAATTGGTAGACACGGAGTATCCACTGATATTGACAGTTTTGACCAGGAGTCAAAATGGCGTCGCAGTCACGCTCTGATTGGTTCCCCCTATCCTGGGAAAATCCACGGGTTGACTGTTTTAGATCAGGGTCAAAATGGCGTCGTATTCACGTTCTGATTGGTTGCCGTTCATGAGAATATCCACGGACTTTGACTTTTTTAGAAGAGAAGTCAAAATGAAGTCTTGTTTTATGACATTTGCAAGAGGTTCTCAGGACTCTGCAACTAATGAAGGAGCAAAAGCAAAAACAAACAAACAAAACTGTCAAAGATTGGTGCTTTACATGTTGTGTTTATATATTTAGATAACAAATAAACAAATAAATGACTAGCGCGCGGGAAAGTGTACCTAACAATAGAAAGGAGGGGTTAACTCTCATGATTGACACATTCCTTCATGTGCTCATTAGTATGGATGCCTAAATGTACTCATTGGTACTTTGCCTCGCCAGCTTTATAACGTCTTATCCGAGATAAAAATAGAAACGTGATGTTATATCGAAACGGTTCTAGCCGGATATAACAATAGCTGTTTGGCGTAATTAATGCGGTTGGCGCCATTTTAGAAAAACTGCAGTTGGGACTATTTTCATAACAAAAGACTTTATTCCGGCTCCGCATTTTATTCATGAGGTTGGAAAACAAAAGAGATAATTTATTCTCCCACATTTTATTCATGAGCTATATTCCCAGCGATAATTTATGCAAACAATCCTCAAAAATACGGGTAATTCGGCGCATACTATACTGCTGACATCTTTTAACAGAAATGAGTTTTCTTAAACAAAAACCACCTAACCCACTGCTGCTACGTCACAGGTTACCAGTCCTCAGCCTGCTCGGTTAAAATTTACATTCCAATTTTTTCTTGATTAAAAATCGTACTTAGATGGGAAATTTTCTTTGGTTATTCGGATTTTGAGTTCGCAGATGACAACAGTTTTAATCCAAAAGGTAAAAAAAAGCTTGATAGGAACTTTAAACTTTCAGATGTTGGAGCAAATGCAGCACCTTCTCCTCAGTTATTTTAAGACCCTGAGTGAAGGTCCGGCCAGGAATCGAACCCGGGCCTCCCGCATCCTACCAACTAGCTAAAGGCTAACAAGGCGGCGGTTAGTGACAACAAATCGAAACTCTTACTATCGTTTATCAGGAATATGTTCCATCTTGATAACTTTGCAATCTGTAGGGTGTATCAAGTTTCTCTGGGATAAAATTTAAACAAGTCCATTTCCATCCAAATTCAAGAATTTATAATGAATAAAAAATTAAAGTAAAACAAGCAAGTTATTGCTCAAACCTTGTTTTTAGATTTAATCATGGATCCTGTGGTCGCTAGTTTCCCCAGAGTACTCGAAACTATGGACGTTATGGACCTGCTAAAGGTAATATGATGATGATGATACTAGTAATGATAAAAATAACAATTATAATAATGATGATAATAAAAATGATGACGATGATGATAATGAGGGTGGTGATGATGATGATAGTAACAATTATAATGATGTTCATGAAGATGATAGTAATAATGATGATGATAATAATAATAATAATAATGATGTTCATGATGATGACGGTGATGATGATGATGATGATAATAATGGTGATGGTGGTGATAATCATCACATACCATCATCGCCATTACTGTTCAGCCAGCTAGTTTCTTAGCATCGATGTGTTGTACTGTTTTGTTCTCAGCAAAAATGGGATGAAAGAAACAAGCGTGAAATGAAACGGTCACAGAAGGTAAGAAAAAGTGCTCAATTTAATAGTAAAACGTGAGAGAAGGATTGATCTATCGAACTATCTATCTGTCTATCTACCTACCAACGTGTATGTCTGTTTGTCCGTCTGCCCTTGTTGTCCATGTATAGCCTAATGCTTTGAAAAATCTCAGTTCTAAAGTCCGGAGTGGTTCCACAAGAAAAATTGAAAAAGATTCTAACGAATTCGGTCGGAGTCGAATCCATATCCTTCGTTAAATTTTAGCTGCTCAAACCACACAAAACTATAGAGCAAGCTGATACTAATTAATGTCGAGGGTGATTTTCAACATTGATCAAATTGATAGAGGTGGGATGCGAGGGTTGGGGGGGGCTTACTTACAGCTGAGGTTTGTTTTAACTGTGACTGCTTATTCCCCATTGTCGCTAAAATACAATTTCGTCTTTCTGTGAAATTTTGAATCTAGACTTTTTCTTCTCAATGTTTAGAGAAACATGGCGCATATGAGGAGGTTCTTCAGAACGGTGTATATGGAAAGCGCATTCCCTGCGCTGCACTCACAAGAACTTCCACCTTACTTGTGGGGTAACAGCCAGAGGGAAAAGGTGAGAAGTTTTCATGGCTTATGACACGCCAATAGCATATGTACAAACTTATAAAGTTGATAAATGAGACTTTTCGTTGCCCTGGAACATTTATCTATCTTTCCAATTTTTGTAGGAACTTTTTCTTTTAAGAACAATTGAAAACACGGAAAAGTAAAAGCTAGATCCTTCCTCGAACCTAAGTTGCTTATTAGGCCGGCGCTTATCTCCGGTTTCTGTAGTGTTAAGCGGATGAGATTCTTTGACTCCCCCTGGACAGGTCACTAACCCATCGCAGGTTAGCCCGCAGCAGAAGCTGATACTCATTTGTACAGCTGTGCTCGAGTCGACTGGAACAAGTCGGGTAAGAACACACAACACGTTAGTCTGACCGGGGCTCCAACTGTTGACCCGCAAATTGCTCGGCCACTACGCCACCAAACACCAAAACACGCAAACAAGAAAACAAATGCAAAACTTGTTTTCAATTCCTTTATTTGACTTTATATACTATTCCCAAAATGCACTGCGATGGATGCGCAAAAATGAGAGGACCTGGGCAACGGTAGGTGTTTGCGTGTATAAAACTGTTTGTAATTTGGAAGATAATCTATCTAAATTTATCCACAAATTGTAATCATTTTGAAATCTTAATATAGGAGCGGTTGGCGATAATTCTGCAGCTTTTCGAGAAGACGAACGCCTTCGAAACCCTGTTATCGCCGGATCACATGTTCAAGCCTTTTAATCTCGACAGACTCGTGTTTAACCCAGTCTCCAAACACTCCCGCCCCTTGATTCTTGACACGTGACAGTCAACTCGAAACAGTCTCCATGCCTTGGCACGTGATGATTGGTTGTCGCCTAGTGCTTTGATGAGCAGACCTCTCCCCAAGATCTGATTCAAGGGTAGCCAATTGAACGACAGTAGATAAGCCGAACCCAGTCTCCGAGACCTTGCGCACAACATACGGGCATTTACTGGAGTGTAGTAAGCTTCAGGCTTTCAAGTGATCCTAATTTTCCTTCTATTTCCTACTTTTTTTGACCCTTCTCCTAGTATCCCTACTTTTGTATTGAAATTCCTACTATTTCGTACTTTTTCCTACTTTTTATATGTCGCAATTTCAACAAATTGTGCAAGGTTGTATCATGCAGGAATAGGGAGTAAGCCTTGCAGGTGCTCAGGGTTAAAGCCCGGACCACATGTCGCAAGGAAGATTTCTTGACGAACAAATCAGTTCATCTGGCATGTCCAGTCTAGATGGCTCACACTCATACCAGCAGTGAAACGAGTCACAGGCAGACTAGAATCAGTTCATCAGTACTTCTTCAAAGATCTGTACCACAGGCTGCGTTCTTAGTCCTTTTAAGCCCTCAGTTGTCCTACTTTTCCCCTCAAAATCCTTCTTTTGTCCTACTTTTAAAAGAATTTTGGTCCTACTTTTCTCCTACTTTTTCATCTGAGTACTCTTGAAAGCCTGAAGCTTAGATCCTGGTCATTGGCTGCTGATGGACTGGACCTTAGTAAGTTTGGCCCAGTCTCCACGACCTGCGCAACACACGCACGGGCTGCTAACAAATTCGTACTCGGTTGTCGAATTGCAATATACGAAGACGTCCTCGTGACACTTGTTTCGAAGGCTATTGGCGGACTGGTGTACAGTAACGTTTAATTTGTATGTTGTTGAGAAACTGGCTCACCAGTAGTTAGTTATAAGGTTCAAATTACAAATCGAAATATCGCAAGGAATAGATCTATAAGCCAGTTCGACATTTCAGAAACACGTGCGCGAGTCGGGATGAAATGTAAAATTCATGAAACTCCAAGGAACGCAATGAAGCGGGATGGGAATTCATTACTATTCTTTTCCTAAGTTTGATGATTATTTAACATTTATTCCAAGAGCGCGCGTTGGATATTAGATGGTAAATATCCGACGAGGCGCGAATGGAATAATTGTTTTATTAAATTTAATTAGTTTTCTAAACTCTTCCACACTTAAAAATAACAGCTAAATTTTATTTAGAACCTATTTTTTGGCTTTGCAAACATTACAGTCAGTTTCCATATTTGGTGAACTCCGAATATGAGCTGATAACCGAGATTGAATGAACCAATCAGAACGCGCG
>JAOBAT010001785.1:0-10944 GCA_026413305.1 Hydrozoanthus tunicans
CATGACCAACCTGATAGCCTTCAATGATTTTCGCGACTTCTACATGCTGTACTATTATTCCAACCTGTACTATTATTTAGTTTTCATGCTTTTTCCACACTGTACCATTATTCCGACCTGTACTATTGTTAGTTTTGGAAGATTCTTCCACCCTATACCATTATTCCGCACAATACTATTATTAGGAACTTCAACTGAGCAGCACATCTGTCCAATGACATATAGGAGTGCCCCCTCCCCCCCCCCCCCCATCACATCCCTAGGTTCACACATCTGGCATTTCAAGTCCATCGCAAGACATTCTTTGTAATTCAAGTTTTGTGTTATAGACCCTACACATTAATGGCAGTGATTTAACATTCAAATAAGCCATACTAGCCTTGTTTTGCGTAACATTCTTTTGAAAGTTTAGCTCAAGTAGAAGGCTAGTAGGACTAGTTTGATTGAAGACAGAGAATGCTTAAATTGTTGCCACATTAAATATGCATAGGGTCTATAAATCATATGGTCTGCAACAAACTGACATTACATATCTGTGGCTTAAAATGAATAGGTGCATAAATGATTTAAGATTTTAATAGGTTGATAAATTTAAAGTATAAGTCAATCAGTTTAGATACCACAAGATTGACATGTAAATACAGAGGGAGTCTTTTAGATCCACTGCTTCTATATAACAATGCATTTATTCATTTTAGTCTCCGTGCTGCCAGAAAAATCACACTTTAATGTGGACAATATTCGAGTTGCCAAAATACTGGTAGGTAGTTTTGTATCTGTTTTCCTTCATTTCAAGGCCTTAAAGGGTGAATCATAACAACTGTGTATATATTTCCAGGGCTCTGGTGTGCTGTCATCACAAGTTGTTCAGGGGATGGTGTTCCGGAGGGAAGTTGAAGGAAATATCAACTCAGTAAAGGATGCTAAAATTGCTGTTTTCACCTGTCCTCTTGACAACCTACAAACAGAAACCAAGGTAATTTTCCCAATAACAGATGTTAAAAAACACTCTGTTCCTTATACTTGCCAGAGTCCCATGAAACACATTGCAGTATTTTGCATTGTATCTATAGTGTTATGGCTCAATGACTATAGTATCACTCACTCAAAAAAATGGTAATCTGCCGTGCTTTGAACTACAGCCATAAGACTAAAGTGAAAAAATAAACTGAGAGCATGAACCACAAATATAAACTATTCTGACATTTTTAGAGAATGTGTACTGACTTTTCTCATAAATGGCACCAGTTGTAAAACACTGTCCCATGTGTGTGATGACACAAACTGCAAACTATTTTAGTTTATAGTTTGGCGAAGGGACCATTTTTTACAGAACACCATATCAGCTATCACATGACACTTGTGTGGTCCATGCTGACTCAGCAAAAATTTGAAGAATTGTATGTCCCACGGCTGAAACATTGGTTTATGCAACGTGAATTGTCAGAAAGTGATTAACTTTTTAATAATTTTAGAGCAAACGGATAACTCAAAACATTCATTGTCATTTTGTGAGAAATGTTGTTTTCTTATAGGGAACAGTTCTCATCAAGTCTGCTCAAGAATTGAAAAGTTTCAGTAAAGGGGAAGAGGACATGATGGAGAGTGTGAGTAAAACAGTCTATGGAAAATTTAGAAATATTAAATTTATACAGTATTTAATAATATTGTTATTATTAAGTTGTTGTTATTATAGTTGAAGAGCTTAGTGCAAAAACAACGTAAAAGACTTTGTATGTAATGGTTCTGGAGGGATAAAAGGGATATTGGAGGGATAAAAGGGATATTGGAGGGGGAGACTTACAAACTTCGAGTCATTTATGTATTGTTTTGGAACTAGACCCTTCAATTGCTCATCATTGTTGCTATGTGCAAAGATAACAACAGTTCTGTTGAAATGAAGGATTGCTTAGTTATTGTTTTGTATGTGCAAATTACCTTAGTTTAAATTGATGTCGAGGGTTGAATATTGGAGCAACCTTCTTTCCCGCTAAAGGCCACTCAGCTTTCCGTCCTTCCAGGGTTGTTAAAATGAGTACCAGCATACATGGACCGCTTTGAAGCGGCTGCCTGAGGCGCCTATATATGCTTCCGGTCTGCTGGGGGTAAACCGATCATTGTTAAGTGCCTTTTTTTGCATTTGTATAGAAAAGGTGCTATATAAATGCACCACTTTATCTTTTTACCTGAAATCAGCTGCCTTTTATTACTTTTTCTATTAAAAAAGCTATCCTGTTAGATACCAGTTCTAACAAAGGTAACAACAGTACAGTTGAAATGAAGGACTGTTTAATAATGGTTTTGTATGTGCAAATTACCTTAGTTTAAATTGATGTCAAGGGTTGAATATTTGAGTGACCTTCTTTCCTGCTTAAGGCCACACAGCTTTCCGTCCATTCGGGGTCGTTAAAATGAGTACAAGCATACATGGACCGCCTACTAATTTTGTTCATGTTTTCTCTGTATTATAGCAAATCAAGGCCATGGTAGACAAGGGAATAAATCTTATAGTTGCAGGTGGAAAAATCTCAGAGATGGCTTTACATTTCTGTAATAAATATAACATTATGATTTTAAGGTTTGTATCTTTTGAAATTTTAAACTAACATACACATAAGTCAGCTGGAATGAAACAGAACTGCGTGTTAAACAAGAAGATCTTTTAACATTAACTCAGTTTGTTTCTTAAGGTGTAAAGCCATGCATAGTTAAGACTTTATGAAAGAAAATTAACGCATCATGAGTCTTAAAAGACTCTCAAAAGCACACAAGCTACTTAAAGGAGGTTGTTGACCAGATTTATCTGTGTTTAATTATGTAGTATCAGATTCAAGAACTAGAAGTTGTTGCCATGGAATGCCCAATAGGCGAAATTTCAAAGATTTAAAACGGGGCTGATTGCTATCTATAATTATTGTCTGCTAGGCATATAAACTTGTAACAAAGAACAAACAAAAAGACTGGGAAAGAGCAATAACTTAAAGGCAGATTATGTTGTAATATTGCACAACTTGAAAAAAGAGTATATTCTGTAGATTCTGAAAAAGTCCAATGCTTCAACAAATTCTGAAGTTTGAATTTTTTTTGCAATTTTATTCATTTGAATTTTAAAACTTGGCAGGATAAGGGTTAATTTTTCAGGAAGAGCTCAAGAAGGTTTAAGATTGGGTCATCACAAGCAACTAGGCGAAAAGAAAGATTAATTAAGAACTGGTTGTCAGATGACAAAAACTCTAGTGACTAATAACAAGCCACGTGAGTTTTTTTGTTAAATTGTTGTAGAAACAGGTTAACTCAAAAATTTTTTCTTAAATTATGTATTTTTTAGGTTGCTTTCAAAGTGGGATCTTCGAAGATTGTGTCGGGCCATTGGCGCAACAGCTCTGCCAAAAATCGTAAGCCACAAACCAAATTTAATTTTTAGGTGGAACTAAAGAAAAGTTTTCATTCTAGTATTTTGGATGGCATGCTAATTAATAATTAGAAATTGTTTCTGGCAGTTGAGCGCTATTTAGAAATTGCTATTTCTTTTCAGAGGAACTGACCCCTCATTTGTAAGCCAGCAATAACCATTTTTAATTGTTAAGGTTATTTCATTGAAATAGAACCGGCACCTAGATTTTCATCAAACTTTCCTCATTTGTCAATCATTATATGTAAACTGCAAAAATGGAATAAAAAAGGGGCGTGCCCATGTTAACTTTTGAGGTAAAATTGATACAAATACCCCTTCCAGGGCTATTTTTCTGTTGTTGTAAGCTTGAAATTAAAACTATAGATTTCTCATGTGGTCAACTAAGATAACATTGAGGAGCGTAAGGGAAATAAAGGAAGATAATGTAAAGAGTTCTTCTGGATTAGGAGAATAATTTTCTTGTGATTTTCAGCAAAATCATTTCTGATAAGGAGGCATTTTTGTGTGCTTTTGTTGTTCCTATGTTTCCAATACCTCAAAAAACATCGTGTTCTTGTCTATGTTTTTTATATTTTTCCACACTTGCAACACTCAGATTTTTCCTATTTTTTTCTCTTTAGAGAGTCTTGTTGAAATTTGACTGATTGGCGGAAAAAAATTGTGGGGTACCCATGCTTGTTTAGGAGAAACATTAGGAAAACTGACAAAATATGTGCTTTTTACCCCATTTCCAAGGGAAGACTGGAACGAGTTAAACAAAAAGTGCCATATATTATGAATAAGACTACTTATTTGCATTATTTTTTCCGATATGTCCTCGAGAGCTCAATATTCGCTAGAATATGACAAAAATGTGTAAATATTTTAAATTTTCTAATATGTGCAGTAAAGATGCGCAATGCAAAACTTGGGAATTACCTTAATTGCTTTTAAATTTTAAAACAAAGTTTAATTTGCGACGATTCAAGCTCATGTCATAATAATTACAATAAAAATAAGATTTATAGATCAACGCCAGTGAATATCAAGTGGTGATTGGTCAAGAGCAAGAGAAAACCATGTCCAAAACACGGCACATTCAAAATGGCAGCGTGTTGGAAATTCAAACTATGGAAACCATCAAACTAAATTGCTTTGCGTTAGATTCGTTTACAAGATTTTCAAAATTTGAGCTGCTGATATGGACACAGGGTTAACAAAAATCTATTTTAAGACCAAGAATGATTTACAGTGGAGGCTTCCTAGAAGTCTGGCAATCAGCTGGAAAGAGAACATATATATTTGAGCTACAAAAAAGATACTAGCATGTTTGTGGGTGTTGTGACTGTGCTCATTGATAAAAAATGTTTTTTGCCTTTAAGACAACACCAACATCTGAAGAAGTAGGATACTGTGATCTGGTTTTCGCTTCGGAGATTGGAGATACCTCTGTTACAATATTCAAACAAGGTAAAAATCACGTTACCGTCTTTTGGGCAACTAAATCTTCTTTGATAATAAAGAAAACATCGTCTACGTAGCGTTTCCAGATTTTTGGAGGGACAGAAGTCAAGTTTATGGCTGCTTCTGCAATTTCTTTCATACATAAATTAGCAATAATTGGGCTAACAGGACTTCCCGTAGCGCACCCATGGACTTGCTTGTAAACAGTGTCTTTGTAGATAAATAAGCTGTTAGACAATACAAAGTTCAGTAAATAAATAATGTCTTCAATATCGAGTTTTGTTCTGAGATGTAGTGCATGATCTTCAATTAGTTTCTTTCTGATGAATTCACAGGCTTTGTTGACTGGGATAGCAGTAAATAAAGAGACAACATCAAATGAAACCATGACTTCGTCTTTTATATTATATCGTCACTACCTTATGCTAATTCTAGATCCGTTTTAACTAGTTGCATTCCGAACTTTATTCATTCACCTGAAGAAGGCAACAGGATCGGTTGCCGAAAGCTCGTGTTTTTTTTTAAATTTTTATCAGAGAACGTTTTTTAAAATATTTTATAGTTTTTATTATGGACTTAGGCTGGTTGCCTATAATATCTCGCTGCCAAAAACAATAATAATAATGATAACTTGACTTCCTACTTGCAACTAGAAATCAGAAAATCTGTCAGGAACCTCCGATCTAAAACAGCTCCAAAATTATTTACTACTCTTAATCCAGGAACTTTTCATCACTGCTGCTTTTCTTTTCAAAATTTGGCCTTCCTCGCACACTAGGAATTGTACTGACTTTAAGATATTCTGTATTCATGTAAATCTATAAGTGACGCGCATTTAGTTCACGTTAATTACGACTTATTGATTGTTTTATCATAGCCTTATATAATTGTTTTCTTATAATATCGTTTTTGTATCTTAGGGTTAACTTGTTATAGTATTGTTTTTAGTATGATTAGTGGTGTAGAGCCTCCGTATAAACCGTTATTATTGTTATTATTATGGCAGTAAAAACGGAAGGATGCCTCCAACGTTAAAACAACAGAGATAAGGTGCATAGTGTGTAGCAAACCTCTGTGAACCTTAAACAAAGTTATAGTAAAAAATCTTGGAAACAAAATGAAAGTTGTCAAAGATTCTACCTAAGAGTAAAAAAGGGTTCAAACTTATTTCTAAAATACATTTACTAAATCAAATTTTTTCTATACTATTTGACACAGATCTTGAAGGTTCTTGTTATATGCATTATTGTTTTTATTATTATTATTATTGTTATTATTATTAAACAGAACGTGAAGAATCAGCAGTAGCAACAGTTGTGATCCGAGGCTCAACACAGAATATCATGGATGATATTGAGCGGGCGGTCGACGATGGTGTAAACACGTTTAAAGCGCTTACAAGAGACCCTCGGTTCTTACCCGGAGCGGGAGCTGTGGAGATTGAACTGGCGAAACAGATTTCATCTTATGCTGAGGTTTGTTTGAAACTTAAAGGGGAATCTCTCAAAGTCACATCAGTATTTAGTTAAAGTGTTGTTTGTGCCCTACTGTGTTGGTAAAATCAGTAAAAACAGCTGCACGGAAAACTCAAAAACTAAAAAAAATGCGATTGAAAAGCAGAATTTTACCTTTTTTCTCAACCAGAAGTGTTGCTCTGCTTCGATGATACACGAGACCTACGATGTATGCACAAGAACTCAAGTGAACAAGTTTGAAGGCCGTGAGTGTTTGAACAACCACTAGCCCCGCGCCGATGAACCATAATCGAAAATAGTTGACAGTGTTTCGGTTGTACGTCTACGTCACTTCCGGCGATTGGACTTTCAATCGAGAACGTTGACTTTTTATCGTTGTTGTGGCAAATTGAATTTAGCCAAAACATGGTCATTTTTATGGTACAAACAACATTTTTCAGGGAATATTTGGAGCGCTTTCAAGAGAGATTCGCTTTAAGACCTCTATGATAGTAACTCAGGGCAGGGTTCAATGGCTGGTTAGCTTTAACCCTAGGTTAATTCAAACTTCAAGGAGCAATTTCTTCTTTAAGGAAAGGTGACTTTAGATCTTATAACGTACTGTTCAGATTTTGCATGGAAAGAAAACTTGTCAGTTCGATAGTTAGAGATCAAATCAGTCTCTATTAGGTTAAAATAAGGATCTAGGTTAAACGTTTACCCCTGGGTTCAACTCTGGGTTAGTGCTAATCAATCTTTGTACAACTGGACCCTGGAAATCAAAGCCAGTTTAAACTTTAGGCAAAAGCTTAAGTGGGGATGAAAGCCGCGACAGTAGAAGCCTAGTGTTTTGTTTTTAACCATTAAAGAGGCGGTGGGAGCACAGAAACGCACTTGACAGAAAAGACAGGAAGAAAGAGAAAGAAAGGAACAATCTGCTTCTAAGATGATGCGAAAGTTAAAAAATGTCATTTAACTAATGAATCCGCGGAGGTCCAAAAACAGTATTCACGACATGCTGCAGATACATTGCTATAGGCCCCCAAAAGACAAAAGATTTTTGTCAATGAACAAATTACGTAAAATCCAATGTGATAGCCCAGTAATGGAGAAGGATGAGATAAATTTACCGCTTATCGTTTTCATGTATTTTTGGGTTTTTCCAATCAGTGCGCCAGGAAGATTACATGTAGCATTCTAGTATTAGCACTGAATTGTGTTTTTGTCCTTGTTTCAGACGTGTGCCGGCCTGGATCAATATGCAATTCAGAAGTTTGCAGAATGTCTTGAGATTATCCCGAGAACTCTTGGTGAAAATGCTGGAGTTAAATTCACAGAAGTTATCTCCAAACTGTACGCTGCACATCAGAAAGGGGAAAAGAATACAGGCTTCGATATTGAGGTAGGTTGGTTTGACTAATGCAAACCAGAATCAGCATCATCATTAATATCATGGTCATCTCATCATCATCATTGCCATCGTTAATATGATCATCACCATCATCTTCATCACCATCATAATCATTATAATCACCATCATCATCACCATCATAATCATCATCAATATCATTATAATCAACATCATCACCATTATTATCATCGTCACCATCATTGTCATCATCACCACTATCATCATCTTCATCACCACCACCATTGTCACCATCATCAACATAATCGCCATCATCATCATTCTTATCATCATCACCACCATCATTGTCACCACCATCATCATCATCGCCATTACTTACCATTCATCATCAGGTGTCTATTCAGATGTTGGTGATAGCTGCATTGTTCTTAGTTTGGTCTTCCGTGTTGCTCTATCATGATGTCAGCAGCAAAAAGGGAGAACAGGTTTTGAGAGGTCTGCATGTAGAATTTTTGGTGATTGAATCTTGTATTCTCAAAAATGAAACAACTTCTTTAAGATTGTAAATGTCAGGAAACCTAGGTGCAGATAAACTTCATAGTTGCCGATTTGTGGCTAGTTAAAAATTATTAAAGTCCTGAGCAAACATTAGATATGAGATCGTAAAAAGCCAAAGAGCTGCAAAGTGGCAAGTTGGGCATAAATCATCTCATATCCAACCAGCACAGATGGGTTAAATTAATTAATTAATTATATCTTGTGTTATACAGTCTGTTTGCCTCCTGCACAAATTTTCAGCTCGGCAACACTTGAAATATAAAGTCATTCGTGAGCCCCATAAGGCCTTTCGTCACAAAAATTGATGAATAAACTTACATTTCGCCTTTTTTTGTGGAAGGCTTCATCAGAATCATATACTGAATGAAGTGTGAGCGGGTAAAAGTGAACGAAACTAAATTTTGCATTAGTAATAAAAGAGCTATTGTTCGTGTGTTAAAAGGTAAAGTATAATACAGCAAAAAGTCATGTGGTAAGGTTTTTTAGTTAACTGCTTCCAAGTTCAATTGAGTTGTAAGAAACATCTTTATTAAAATTGTTAGTTCTTTTCCTATTGAGAGTGGCGGTGTTAAGTTGTTCGTTACGACTGTTGTTCGCAGGGCGAGGGAGCAGCAGTGAAAGATGTCGTAGCAGCCGGCATCACAGACGCTTATCTTGTGAAGTATTGGGGAATCAAGTTTGCTACTAATGCAGCTTCCACTGTGCTACGAGTAGATCAGGTAAAGTTGGGCGGGAGGATTTGTAAAGAGAAGTCTTTTTAGAGCTACGCTTTATTCTGTAACCGGTGACTTCGCCCAGGTGCAATTTCGCTCAGGTGAACTCGTCCATGTTTTACGGCGATTTCGCCCAGGTACTTAATTCGTGAAAAACCTAAACTTTTTACCTCTAAATAGCTGTGACTTAATTGTGAAAGTCTCCCTATTTTCTACAGAACAGAAATGTAAGTTAAGAGACGTTAAACTTGGTTTTCCTAAATTAAGTAAATCAGTTTTTACCAGCCTGTACTGTCTTGTTTTAATACGTCCTTTCCTTGATATTTCTTAAACTGAAGTCTATCCATCTGTCAAAGCTTTCACTTGTATTGGACTGTTTATCCTTTTTTTCCTTCTTTGGAGCGAAAACCAGTTCCAATTGAAAGCCTTCATATACACGCTTACAGAGTCCGGTTGGTTCTCCGACGAATTTCTATAGAATCTTTTAGCCTGCAATCTATAAGCTCGACCTGGAAAACAAAACCCTACACATGTTGAAAGTTTATTTTACTTAAATGCATGAATGACTAACATGTGCGAAATCACCGTAAAACCCTTACCCGAAAATTCACATTTTGATCTATCCATTTTACTACCTTGCTCAGTGTACATTGATTCAATAAACACAAAGTTGTGTATATTTAGACAAAAACACAGTCAACATTTTTGTCTTGTAAGTGAATAATGGCTTTGCCCCACCCCCTCTCCCCTTGAAAACTGTGAGCTGATGAATGATGTTCCGTTATGAATTGTAATCAACTTTACTCAATTGCTCTCTGTCTATAGATTATCATGGCCAAACAAGCAGGAGGACCTAAACCAAAGTCCAACCCAGACTGGGATGAAGATTAGTGGTGCTTCAGGTTTATACTCTAGAGAGCTCCGTTAGATATGTACCCTTTGCACTGGCTCCATCCAATGGCACAGCTCAGTGAATCGAGTGATGAACACTGCAATTGTAACGAGTGGATTCATTTTGTCTCGAAAATTCTAGTCACTGATTACATTCGGACTAGTAACTCATTCAGAATTGAGGAACTCGTTGAAAAAGCGGGAATAGGAGACGCTATCTCGTGTTTTCTCCAAAATTGACTCCAATAAAGTGTTTTAATGCTCTCATTTAGTGACAGGTTTTGTTTATTTCAATTTGTGATTAACTTGTATACTGTAAAAACCCGCGTGTAAGAACCTATGGATTTATGTAAGAACCTTGTGGCAGAAAATTGCCACTTTAATACCCCAAATTATAAGAACCTATTTTGACAAGCAAATTTACAGGTTCTTGTATGTGGGTTTGCATTTTATTTTCATGTAGACTGGAAAAATCCTAATATCCCCAAATCACACACATAAATTGTAATTACAAATCGCCTAAAAAAGTCCTCTACAAAAGGACAATCTCATATTCTTTGATATGAACTAAGGATGTGTATCTGTATGGCGGTTCTTCCACTAGGGGGGTCAAAATGCACTACAGTCTATTACATTGCAATTCAATGAATGAGAATAACAATGCCTATAAAGAAGGACAAAAGATGTTCTTTACTTTTTCATTGTAATCAACAACTGTCTCCTCCAAAGAAATTAAGAACCTACTTAGCCTAAACTGCCAATAACTACCCCAAATTAAAAGGACCTGTTTTTTGCCAAACCTTAAAATGTAGGTTCTTATACCTGCAAATTCATTTATTGTGGTGAACGAAGACGAGAAGGTCTTTCGATCTGTGCTTCTTGCACATACGTGCTAATTGTGTAGTAAAACGGATTTAAAGTGTATATGAAGTAAAAAATTACACTTCTTCAGTGTATAGACCTGGCTAAATGAGAAATTAAGAGCGCCTCTCTGGGGTAAGACTAATTTGTGGAACTGCAGACCGCGGAACCAGAAAAATTCATAAATATTATTCCAAATACTTTTCAAATACTGTAAATACTGTAAACTTTTTTATGTAA